>JAQFZC010008328.1:0-10289 GCA_034695205.1 Dicyrtoma fusca | reverse complement strand
GCAAACGGCAATGTGCCAACCCAAAGGGCAGCGTTCCAGGGTTGGCACCTAGTTAACATGTTATTGTTACCCCTGAAGTATCTATATAATTTCATGATAGCTTCATTTTTTGGTCAATTGTTATCATGTAATGCCCCATTTTAAAAGAAATGACAAGGAGATGACACATGCAAAGTTCGTTTTTCAATACAATCAGTATTTTTTGGAACGTTCGAAAACGTGAAAACCCAACTTTTTATGGGCTAAAATTGTGTCAAAGTTCAATGTTGACTTTGAAATCCATACAATTCGAATTTTAGACTCAATTGGCTTTAACGCGGTACATTTTGGTCCTGGTTGAGGTACGTGTCATGCACTTTTTTGATTTTGAAATGTTTCGGTTCTTGAAAAATACGAAAATGCATAAAGAATAAGTAGGGCTAAGCCCCAGTTTTCACAAATGTTGTCGTGTAATACACCGTTTTTACGGAAGTGACGAGGAGATTACATATCTAAAGTTGGGTTTTCAGTATAATTAACATTTTTTGACGTCTGCATTTTTGAAAATATTCAAAAAACATGAAAAACCAACCTTTGTATGGGTTAAAACTGGATCAAAGTTCAGTATAGAAAGCGGAGTCCGTATAATAATTCGTATTCTACACGCAGCTAGGTTTAAAATAGTACATTACACGTCCCCGCTCGACGTCCGTGTGATGCTGAAATTTTGATTTGAAACGTTTCGAAAGTGTAGATGTTTTAAGAGGATGAAGACAGGCTGTTTAAACGAAACGTGAAATGTAAATATTCGCTGAAACTCTCACGTTAATAAAAATAGTAATGGATTATTAAAGAACCAATTAAACGTCATTATGTTTTTCAAAGAGCACTAAATATAAGGCAGACCACTTAATAATTTCCGGTCAGATTGGACATTTAAACTTTGACTTTAACATTAGTGACAATTCCAGTATACCTACCTACTAACAAATGTAGTACTGTAGTTAATACTTACGTAAATGTGTTCATTACTAAGTTTTCTAAATTGTTACATATATGTAAACACTTTAAGATGTATTCAGAAGCAATTTTATGCTTAGATTTTAATGCTACCTATAATTATAAAATTTTCAGAGTTGTATTTTTTGTATTATTACATGTTTAAATTGATGTTGATGGACAGTAAATTATTTTTTACATTGTGTTGTTTTCTGATCTTACTATGTATAATGAATTGACATACATGAAAGACATGATCCGGAATCATGAAAACTTTAAAAAATAAATACCACTATTGTCGTCCTACTAATAACTAAAGTGCAACTGAGGCCACAGTCAAGTGTAAGCATACTATCTTACCTACATACTTACATAATATAGAGCCTACAACTTAGTTACCATTACCAATGAATAAAGAATATTTTTAAATTACCACATCGTAGTCATCGTACATTTCTATTGGTACATTGTCTAAGTCGTGTATTTTGTCATAATTTTTTCGTCCGTAGTCTCATTAGTTCTTTAGAAATTAGTACAGAAGTGTAGTCCATTGTAAAATTAGATTTGAGCTACTAAATCTTCGACCCAGACGAAAGCCGTTTAAGTAAAGGGTTATGCAATTTAGTAGTGCTAATAGTTGGGTTTCATGTCACGGGTGAAGATTTCTATCTGTTGTGTGTGGAAAAAGAGCCTTTGGAGTTGTGAAGAGCAGAAGTGGGAGTTTTCAGTTGGAGAAGGATAATAATCTCTCTTTGCCTAATTCCATATCGCACCTCTTCTGAATAAGTGATAGCTGTCCGAGCCATGCCGTTCAAGTCGGTGCAAGTTGCCTTTGAAATGCTCTACAGCTGGCTTAGTCTCCCGTCTTTTAGACTTGTACTTTTAGTTGAGCGGTGAACACATTTTTGAGCTTGATGGACAAAGACAACGGCACTGACAAATAATGACAGATGGGATAATATTTATTAATTATTCATGTGTTCGTGTCATGTTGTGCTCTGTGCTTTTCCCCGACGCTCAACTCACTTTCGTCCTCCATGGTTTCCACTATTTTGGGACTCATGTTTTATTGCGGAGTTACATTTTGTTTGTTTGTTTATTAGAGGTATAATTAAGGGCGACTATAGCCGTTTATTGTGAATCTATATTTAAGTATCCGTCGTTATTGCATTTCCATTGGAAATTGAGTTGGAGCGGGGAGACGTGGAAGTCGGGAGGAGATGGCTGGGTTGACTGGGACGGGGACGGGACAGGCGACAGTGGGAGAGTTTGGTGGAAGTTGGACGAAGGAAGGAAGTGATAATAGAATATTGATGATGCAGACATTTTCTCACGCAACCTCATTAAAAAACAATGGCAGAGAGACTCCTGAGAAAGAGCCCACAAATGAATCCAATAAGTACGCACTTATTACTTTCCATCCGACGGACAAACCTATTAGATTATTAGAAATTAGAACATTACAAAGTCCCACTTTTAGTTTCCTATGTCGCCGTCGCTTAAGGAGCAAACTCTTCTTTTTCCACCAACAAATGCATTTCCACTTTTTATATTTACCCCTAGTGGTTCAAATCCTAATAGTTGCAATGCAACTTTCAAATGGTCCAAAGTGCATCTATCCGCTCTTTCCTTGCATGCTTTAATTTGCGCATATCCTCCTATTTACTTCCTGGCATTCTACTCAAATACGTAACTTTGCTTCTTAAGGCATCAAGCCACGTGTATCTGACAGCTGTGTTTAATGTAATTTACTGGACACATTAAATGAAATTCCTTTTAATTTTATAGCTTTGGACATTAGATGTGTTCGTAAGGGACAGAACAAGAGTGCTCCCTATAGTGTACAAAACTCCAAGTACAAATTCAACTTGAAAAACTATCGTCTATAATATTGAAGAGTTTTTGGGGAAAACGGGATAAGTCCACTTAAGCCATATTAAATAACAAGCGATGGACTTATTCCGCCTTGCCAAGCAACGAATTTTGGCCTCGCTGTTTAAAATAGTTCTGGCGATCTTTGACTTCCTTTTTACCTCAACTAACCTCTATAATGTTAAGCTTAACATTTTGTAGAAAAAATCAACCTTTTTTACAACACTTTATAAAAAAGGGGTGTCCATTTTTCTTCAAAAAGTAAAAATCATTTAAAAAAAATAGTACAGCAGGGACAGATTTTGTTTTCGGCTTTCGATTCTCGTAGTGGTCCTTTATACACCAGCTATATTAGTTTTAGTAAAAATCGATATAACAACTTTAAATTTAAAAAATACTGGTTGTTAAACGTTTGCTCCGATGCCAATGGATTTACCCAGTTTTGCCAAAAAACTCTTCAATTTTTGGAGCTTCAATGATCGTAAAAAAATATTGTAGTCCCGGTTTATACAGGTTTCCTCTGCAAAATATCCTAAAGATTTAATAACGTATCATTAGTTTATAAAGCACTGTGGATGGGCCTCGCCTCGGTAAGTAGCTCCCAAGGTGGACTATGCATTCGTGTATGCTTATTTACTTGTGTAGTTATTTTAGTTTCCCAGAAAGTAACACTAGAAGATTGAAAAAATTGAGCTACATAGAAAATACGGCTATTCAGGTGATTACAAGCATGAATTGCACAAGAATCCAAAGTCCTGCAAATATTCAGTAAAACAAGTAGCAGCCGAATGAACTGCAAATTAATGATTAATAATCCACGTACAACTGTCCACTCCTGTGAACTGTGAAAATCCATGGCTTTGTTAGCAGAGCATTAGTATTAATAATTATACATTTTGTAATGCTCTGCTTCAGCACACTTGGAAGCTTCAAGGTGACTGCAGAAAAAATGATACGCAAAAAATAGGTCTCGCATAAAAGCATGTGATAAGTAAAAAGGGTTGTTCTTGCTCTTTTGTTATTGTTGTTCCTTCATTGGCCTGCTTGTCTTCTTTTGCCACAAAAAATGCCCATATGGACCTCGCTGCTGCTACTCCTATTCTTCTACAGCTGACAGCCAAACTCACACGGACTGTCAAAGTCAAGCAGAATCACTACTGTAGTGAGCCACGCAAATATTACATTTTTTAGTATTAAAGACAAGAACTAATGCATCATTTCATTTCCCAGCAAATGCAAAACATGATATTTACATTTTCAAAGGAGAGCTATAATTTAGCAACCGTCTGCTTTTGGAGTAAGTGGAAAATATGTATTATCAATTATTATTATTAATTGTATTTCAAAGTATTCTATAAGCAAACTGTGAAATGAATAGGAAGGAATGTGCAAGAACCCAAAGGAAGTTTAAGCAAAGCCCCAAAAAACGACTGTTCACACCTCCATGTTTGTAATGTTAAATTATAATTTAAAAGCCATTCGGAACTGGGACACCATGGAAAGAATGCAGAACAAAAGTGTGTGTTTTAAACATTTTCATTTATAAAAACATTCACAACCAGTAACTTATACTTTCAAAAAGGTCAACACAAGGAATCAAAATTTTTCAAAAGGTCATTACTAGTAATGGAAATGAAAAAAATATAAAAGGGATATTTTGTGGTTTGAAAGGGTTTGTAATAATGTTTTGCGTTAATTTGAAGGGGCGTAAAAACTGACAGGCCCCAGAGGTGAAATAAATATGGAAGGTGGGAAGAAAGGAGGAGGGGTTTGTCCCGGAGCTATTTACAAAATAGAAAAGAATAATAAAATAGTTCTCCCACCAACTAGCAACTTCTCCTCACTATTTGCTAAAACTACGCCTCGTCGGTCATCCCTCCAACGCTCACACACTTTCCACTCCAACTCCAGTCGCCACACACACCAAACTGAGCACGGAAATGAGATTATTATTATTCCACTTCCCTCTCTGCTTCGCATCTCTCTCCCTGCCCCTCCACAGACATTCTAATTACACCAACCTTTAATTATTATTCAATTTCCATTCATTATTTCATTTCCAGTTTTAGTTTCATTACTAATTTAATTGCAATCACCTCGTACAAAGTTCCTTTACCTTTCGCGTAATAAACCAAGTAGACTCGTAAACGACCGGACTGTGCATAAATGACGCCAACATCTTTGGTGCGCCCAGCCCCAAAATAAATACTAGAGAGCGGATTAAATATTAATGGAATCTGGAATGAGTCATCAGTGATGGTGAGAATGGGAGTGAAGAGTGTTTTGTGTAATAATTATAATTTACAAGACTATCTCCGCACCAGACTGCAAAGGAAGACAAAGAGCGCGAGTCCGAGCTGAATAAAATGATTAAAGCTGAGGCGTCTGTGTGCGTGATTGTGTTTGGTGTTTGGGAGCAGTGGGCTGGTTGAGAGACGAGGCATCGGTGGCAGTGAGTGACTGGGGATTCCGGGTGAAGCATTGCAAGTTCCTCGTCAATTCGGTTTCAAGCGACTGAGTCTCAGCGTTGGGTCGGCCGGGGCTTTTTCCAAAATTCTAAAGAGTCTCCGTTGAAAAGGCGAGTGGTGTGCGGGTGACGGTGTGCCAGACTCAATTAGTGCGACCAGTCCAATTACACACCACACAACACGAACAGCAAACGTCAAACACAGCCACAAACAAAGACTTTCTTTTCAAAATCACTTCTGCACTGTCTGCACCCTCCTCACGCAGTTAACATCTTTTCAAACACTTCAAAACACTACATTACAATCTTGCCATTTTATAAAAGTCATCTCCAAACTTTATATAGTGAATTACGTTGACAACCCAAACTAAACCGCAATTGATGACTTGATTGTCATTTTCAAAATGTGCAAATAACAGTTGTAACAACTTTCCATAATAGTAATTTACAATTGTATAGGAAAAAGCGGGAAATGAACACTCTACAACGAGCAACGCACAGTGTAGGTAATTATGTGTTAAATAAGTGTAAAACTTTATTTAAGTACCGTAGTTGGCTTGAACAAAATATTTAAAAAGCAATCTAGAATTTTGTCATTTTAAACTTGAGACCTGGAAATAAGGGAATAATTAGTTTTAGAAAAGAGGGAAAGCATAAATATAGAAAAAAAGGTGTTTGGAAAAGAGCCACACACACGACAACATACTGGTGAAGGTTGTGAAAAAGTGTTTCTAGAAATGAGCAGAGGTTTGGATTGGCGGTTGGGAAGAGTGTGGAAGATGTGAGTACATGTGGTGGAAAGATGAATGGGTGTCGTGTGGGGTGCGTTGGGACAGGCAGTGGATTATCATGTAACGTGTTTGGGATGAGGAAGTGATCTGCGTTCATCTGGTTAGCTTGAGATCTTGAAAAGGGGCTAAGTGAGTGGTGACGAGTGCGAGTGTAAATGGGTCCCACGTGCTTCATCTCCGGACTTTGACTCCGTCACCAGCATCTTGGGAAGCCAGAGTGGAAGATCCCAAGGAACTCATCTGCAGATGAGACGAGCCACGGCGACACGCCACCACACAAAGGCAGTCAAAATCAAAGGCTAAATATAATTGTCATCATTTCCACAGCATCACCTCCACTCGATCTCCCCGCATCCCAACCAGCTCTCATTAGCCGCATCTAATTAGCATCACATTTTCAATTTCCACTTCAACGCCGTCCACAAAATGGGACGATAAAATATCCCGCTTAGCTTTGCCCAAAGAAAATACTGACTCTTTTAACCAGTTTAAAATTTGATTGCATCCTTGTCACTCTTTTCAAAAATATAAACCTAAATATACATTAATGTCGGTTAAGAGGCAAAGCAATGCTCATCCAAAGTGCACACATGGATATGCATCACTTTTCTTTTATTTCGAATTGCATCTTTTTGCTTCAAGCAACGATAGGTGAAAACAATCGTATAAGGTATGTTTCTTAGAAAACGTCTTATTACAATTTTTCTTCTTTTTTTAAAAACGTAAAGCCCTTAAGAGCCAATTATTATACCTTTTTTAAGCGTACAAGCGCCATATTTTACCGTTTTGAAAAAGTAACTAAACATCACCCGTTTTGAAAACGTGTGGATGTATTGTTTTGCCTTTTTTTAAAAGTAATATCAGGTTATACATAATATAATTATTATCTGGTTTTAAGAGGTGTAGATGCACAACCTTTTGTTTTTTTAAAAAATAAAGCTCGTGTTATAGCTTTTCAAGAAAGGTTTAAATGGAATCTTTTGCCTTAAAAAAACAAGTACCGTAAAGACCCAAATAGTGCCCACGGGCACTATTTCAAACTTCAAGCTAAGAGGCCCCGGGCACAATTAGGGATCCGTCCCGGACATTATTAGAGAGGGCACTAAAGTTCGCGTTAAGACCCCGGGCCCAATTTGGGTCTTTACGGTAAATACAATGTTCAATGTTGCACCTTTTAATACAAGTACCTAAATATAATACTGAGCGTGTTTCAAAAAACTTTTTGTATTTTAAAGAAGGTAAATGTTTATAGGTACATACGTACCTCGGTATATAACATATATATTGCTACGTTATTTACTTACACAGTGGTCAAATATAATAAGTAAAATATGTTTTAATATCTATAGAGTAAACAAGTAAGATATTTGAGTGTTACTTAAATGTGGGAATGTTTCCTGATTTAAAAACATTTTGAGTTGCACTTATCCGTGGGTGTTGGTTGGTTGAAAGACTTGCAAGTTGTCTGAGGTAATATTTGAAGGAGCCACTACTGCCTACTACCTACTATTGAAAGGGAAGTTTGTGGAGCGAGTAGAATGGTTTTTATTTTTTCTGTTGAGTCCCCATCATCACATAATATGGTTTTATGATTAATCTGTCTTTGGGAAAATCAATTTGAGATGCGTGCAGTGGATAAGTGTCCTGCGATTGATATCCTTTTTGCTCTGGCTTTTGACGCTGGCTCTGTTGGGGAAATTAGGTGCATGTGCCGGGGTTGTATTTATTCATAGGACCACGGCATTCCACAAGCTTTTAATTTAAGTAATTTTTCTAATTCTTGTAATTCTTCCAACAATCAATCAATCAGCCCTGCAAGCCACCACAAAGCCAAGAGTCCAGAGTCCAAGGAAATACTCTCGCCAATGTCCGTTCCTACAATTCCACTAACACAAGAGCCAATCCATGTGCAGACGAGACCTCAAGTGAAGCAAAAGGACCCATGAGAGCAGTCAAATACTCGCATCTCGAGCTAAAATGGATTTGGTGCAGCGTAGCGGTGGATGGGTCATTTGGCTTCTTAGTCGAGGTTGAAACTCTGTCTGTCTCTCATTTGTCTCCACGTCCTTTCTCAGTTGCCCACACATGTTCAGGATAATTCTGTTTCCATTGGACGTTCACCAGCCTTCGTGGGAGACACAAATCCCAATAAAATAGCCTCATTCAATGGCAGAGTGAGAGTGGATCATGAATTCCATTTCCATTTCCTCTCAAATTCCCAAAAAAGAACTTGGAGCCAAATCCAGATCCATCCATTAACTTCCAATCCGACAGCCTCGTGCCAGTCAACCAATGCGGACAATGTCAGGTCACAACTGACTCACACTCTACCCCAAATCCCCCATTGGCTCCCATCATCTAGCTCACAAGTCTGAGTCTCTCTAAATTCACAATGCCCCAAGTCCAGCCATAAACTATTCTCTGTGCATATAATGATTTTGGAGTTAAGCTGAAAGTGAACTTGAGGCGATATTAAATTTAAAATTAAGACTTGTTTTGCTGTAGAATTGGAATCCTTCCTTTACTGGTACGTCACTTTGCTAGTGGTAAGTGACGGCTGGGGGACAATTGTTAAAACGTGGTGACTAATCAGGAATTGACGGTAACGTGGGACAATGGCATTTTTTAATTGGATGAGTGCGGCTGTTGGTGGCCAGTGGCAAATGGTGGTGGGTGAGCTGTCAGTGTCCCTGTCCACGTCCCCTCGTCTGTCTCCTTGTCACTGGACATTTGGAACATTTCCCATCGTCATCAATAATTGACATGTCTTGAGACCTTTGAGGCCACTTCACAAATCTTTCCAGTGTAGACAATTTGGGTAAGAGTTCTAGCGCTGCTCAAAAGGTCCCGTTTTATGGACGTAGTTTATGGACGCGTCCTGGTTGACGGCTGAAGCCTTGAGTTTCTGTTGACATGTGACTTCTTGACTGTGAACACACGAACCGGACAGAAGGAAAGAATTGGCTGGACTGCCAGTGTCTCTCGCACTCCTCCGTCCTCGATCCCTCAGTCGTCCAAATCAAGGCACTTGAGCCCGTATTTTCTTGTCACGAGGAAGAAGCAAGGGGGGCCAAAAGAGGTTGCGTCCTTTAAAAAGGGCTGACCAACGGCAACATATTATAACGTATTTTCCACATAAAAGTACTAGCAGTAGTAATAAACTATTTTCTAATTTTAAAAGTACTTGAGACTGATTTTCAGTTTTACAAATACTATGAATAATCCCTTTTGGTTTTTCAACATTTTCCATTTAAAATACGGATAATATTTGGAACAGTCTTTGCTTTGCTTCTTACTTCTTAGGTCAGGATTATAGTTAGTTTTTCTAACGGACGAGCACACCGGAGAACGCTCACTATTCTCAGTCTCAAGCAAGACAAATATTTAAATAAAATGAAATGAAACAAACCAGAGCCAGAAAAACAAACTTTGCGTAAACTATCCAGCAAAAAGTGTTTAATTTAATTTATTGGAGCTATACTCGTTTTGGTGAATTATGAGTACGGAGCCTGACCACTAAATAGTTGCAGTTACTAGTCTAACAACAATAATTTATTTCCGTAGCTTATGGTTATTTGCTCTTGAATCTCCTCTTCATCTTCTGGATTTAGTTTCATTCGTCTCTCACTCTGCCCTGCACAGTTTATTTTCCAAAAGGTTGAGTGCTGCGATTGAGTGGAGAGGTCGAGGCAGTGTACGTAGGAGTGGCATTGCACTCACTTCTCTGTCATTTTTATTTTTTACTCACTTGCTCAAGCCAAATTTTATTAGTTGCAATAATAATTAGTTCCCTAACACAGCTGGCTGACCTCAGTTCAAGTTGCTTCTTCGTCAAAGTGATTCCAAAATTATTTTTGTGACAAACATTTTTAATTTTAAGTCGTCATGTGGAAAGCGGTTATTAGTTTGTGCAAGTGATTTCTTGTCCCTTCTTGAAAACGTAATTAGTGCATTTTATACCTATTCAAAACATGTTAATAGGGCATCTTGCATCTCTTCAGAAACAAGTAAATAGTACATTTTGCA
Organism: Dicyrtoma fusca; assembly: GCA_034695205.1. Lineage (NCBI taxonomy): Eukaryota > Metazoa > Arthropoda > Collembola > Symphypleona > Dicyrtomidae > Dicyrtoma > Dicyrtoma fusca. Next base: position 155 of record JAQFZC010008328.1, on the reverse strand, counting down.
TCTTTTCAAAAATAAATAATATTATTCCAATTTGCTGTTCTTTGAAAAGAGTTGATATATTAATATTTATTTCACTTTGAGTGTATTTTTTGAATGTTTGCCCCTTTGTTTGGAAGAATAGTTTAATTGGACAGAGTGACTTGGGCTTTGATAGG
>JAQFZC010008327.1:0-10290 GCA_034695205.1 Dicyrtoma fusca | reverse complement strand
TTTAGCCTACCCAATTTTTCGCACAATCCCAACTCGACTGTTGTGTCCAATTATGGAAAGGGTCTGCAGATTTATACAGACTTGGAAGACAAAATCACGGACGCCATCCGACGCTATACTGAGCCCTGTGATTACTTTCAGGTGAGACCGCACTTGTGCACGCTGAAGAAGCAAAGTTCTAGCTTAAGCTATGGGTATGTTCATAGTACCAACTTTGTCTGCTGTACCTCTTTAATTTAGTATACATACAATTCGTTTTGCATGTTGTGCCGAAACCACTTATTTTAGGTTTGCAAATTATTGGCAATGTTTAAAAGTTCGTTTTGCGCACTTTCAAATGTAAAAACTCGTTTTTCTCATTTTCAAAAATATTTTTTAATGCGTTTTAAACCGCGATACATCAAAGAAGTAAGATCAAGCAAACTTCCTTACTTTCATTCATTTTGATTTAAAAATATATGTAGAACTATAAACGTCATAGCATAGCATTTTGCACCTTTATAAAACCATTCAAAAGAGGCTTTTGAACCTTTAAAAAAACTTGGCCGTAATCGATTTGGTTTTGGTAATAATTGAATGAGGGATCCGCTATTTTGCTTCTTCTGCAGTCGGGCATACACCATACTTACGCTCTCCTCCGCTCATTTATCAATTCCGTCGCTTCGTCTTATCGATACTACAACTTTATTTTCTCTTCTACACAGATTTATTTTCTAATCGAAGTCGTAATCTAAATTTACTCTCTTTATTCGATTTCGATTTCTATTTCCAGATTTTCCACCGTTTGTATGCACTCGAGCTCTTCACCTGCTTCTACCAGGGCTACCCAGTGCTATTATTTTCCGCTTTTGCTTTTTCCTTATTTTGACTTTTGGCTTTATTGGTTTACCATTGTATTCCCTTCCCGTGGTATATGTTATGTGGTGGGCTAAGAAGCAGCATGATTCTTTCCTAATAATTCTCTAATTTATCAGCCTTTGCGCAAAGATTTTGTAGCCTTTGATTTAATTTGTCCTATGCTTGTCGTTGTCGTTATGCTCTACTCTAACTAGTTACTGGGTTGACTATGATTTTAATTTTTAATTAATACTGCTGTCTTGTTATTTTTCCGTAGGGTTTTCATATAGTAGCGGATCAAGAGGATGCTTTTGGTGGACTCGCTTCTGGTATCCTTCAACACATTGGTGATGAGTACGACAAGAAAACCAGTTTTTGTTTCGGTGTGAGTCGCCCCACGTCCTCATCGCTTGGACCTGAAGGAAAAGCGGAGCAGTTTGAAGACTTTAAGCTGCGAACATTGAACACTTCACTCACTTGGAATTCGTTCGGTCTTCACTCCTCCGTCTTTACGTCACTCGGACTGGCAGATGATTTGTTCGCAGCCAACCCACAACCTGTTCATCTCCCGCATCTCAATTACAATGTGAGAAGCTCTCAGTATATACCACATTCGTAGGATTTTACATTTAAAAAAAAACACAAACTGGTCCAGATGAACGGCACGTCATGTCGGTCATGTTATGTCAGTTGATTTCAAATTTAATTACTGCTTTTCTGTCCAGAGCCTATTTTAAAATGCATTTTTTAATACAAAGTAAGTGAATACATAATGTGTAGTTCTTCGTAGTTATACCGTTGTGTTAATTGGCCTTTATATTGTACATTTTGAAGTCGTACAAGTCTAATTTGTCGTTGTGTTGTTGTAGCCTCACTCAGACTATGAATCAAGTGCAGTCTTAGCCGCAGCCCTGGACACTCTCACAATGCCCTACAGACTAAAATCCTCAAGAATAAATTTTTCCCAAGTTGTTGGCCTTCTCAATGGATATGGACACAAGATGACGATGGTTGGTAGTTGTTTCCCCTTCCCACTCTTAAATCGTGACTCAACGCTCTTCGATACTTTGAAGGAAAGAGGCCTTGATGACCTTCGGAGTCTCACGCCCGGTGTATCACTTGACCTGGATAAGTCCATTGGGAATTTCTTCGTTCCTCGGGGATTCTCCGTCGATCGAGTTATCAGGTATGTAACTAGCTAAATACTAAATACAATGTACGCGTACATTTTACAGTATTGAGTTGGTATTGATATTGGTAGTTTATCATCTCAGAAGTACAGTTTTAAATATAATCAGGCATGTCAAAAGCAGCTGCCTACCTGTTTATTTTTAGTTTTTATATATAAAAGTAAGTCGGTCGCTATCTACCTAGGTGTTTTCTATGCTGCGTCGTACTTACTCGAGGCAGGTACTTAGCAGTATATCTTATCCAAATCTTAAATCCGATTAGTACTCGGTACTAATCGGATGTCATTGCCACTTTCTACATTCTACGTTCGTATCACAAGCAAAACATAAAACAGCGAGTTTTTCCTCTTTTGAAAAAAAAATCTATAGGAAGAAAAAAGAAGACGGAAAATTTTTTGTGTTGGAAAAGAAAATTTTGTGCGGCTTCCGTTCTTTTCGCTATTACATACGTTCAGTCTCAGTGTGAGTCTGTCAGAAAAGTGATGCGAGAAATGGAGATATTGGATATTGGATTGCCAGGGCAAAGCCAAGTCGCCCAACTTAAATGTCATGTAATGTATAGCTATTATATAATGGATGGCTTGAGAAACAAAATACAGATAATAACTTGATTCTGAAAGCTTTAAAAAATCCCCCTTTTTATTCTGTGTAAGTTAGGTAGACCTTTAAACCAAGATCCAGTTTGCTTTGAACGCTTTGGAAATATGTCGTTTTGGTTCTTAGGCCATGATCCTGATATACTAGGTATACTTTGCTATAATATAGGCTCAGGTCCGTCCCATGTTTTCTATACGAGTCTCTCAACTACAGATAGGGATAGATAGTTTATATTTACCTTGCATAATATTATTGTATACTCTTATCCTGAGAGTAGAACTCACTCATACAATACACAACTAGACAAGTTAAACCATGGACAGGAGTGGAAATGGAAATATAGGGAATATTATGGAATGCCATGTCGCAGACTGCACGTCTGTTCAGTTGGAGATTTCAAGGGAGAAAGTTGAAGGAAAATTATTGGCTCAAGTATTCTATTTCTTCGACTCTGTTTACCTTCGCCAAAGCGACAAACTCCTACATATATGTACACTGCCATTGCCAAGCTACCTATATGCCAAATACTTGTAAACTACTTGAGCTACTTGCATAAATGCATATCGCTGCCAAAGATGCTAAATGACGCTTTTTTAGTGCTGCTTGGAGTCATAGTGACACAATTAACCAAATGTGTTAAGATGCCACAGTACCCCTACCATTAAAATTTAATAAAGACCTAAAATGCATTCGAATATATTGTGATATAGGGCGCAATTTACAAGAAAAGTTCAAGAAATGCAAATCGAAGTTTTTTATGTTTCAAACAGTCAAATCTTTTAATAAAAGTTTTAATCTTTTTTTTAAAGAGTACAGCTTCGAATTTTTCAATAAAATTAAAAGCTAATTTTATCATTCTGCATTTAAAGAAGCGGTATCCGTTATTAAGCTAGCTGCGCTGCCGTATGGCGGTAACGTACACGTAATGTGTGCGAGGTCCCTTTGCTGTATACGAACTTGTAGTGGAACTGCAAAAATCCTTTTGCCTATATGTATATCCATCCATCGCTTTTGGTTTATCTGTCGTTATCGTTAAAGGCTTTTTGGCGGTGTCGTATCGCCATTAAGTAAAGGCAAGACGCTTGCACTCTTGTATGTACCTATTTATCTACATTTACGAGTATATCTCTTGCGTATAAAAGTGGCAGAGTATTTAGTACTTTTTGACTCTGTTCAAAATGGAATATGTGATGTTTTGAACGTGAGCAGAGATAGGAGGGCTGTGAACAGACTGCGCACATTTTTTAATAGTAGACAGATAACGTCCCATGTTTTGCCCTTTACGATATGTTATTAACGGGGAACCTGCGGGTGTATGTACGGCAGGTACTTAAAAACACATCTGTACTATAGGTATGTGGCCGTAACTCGTTCTTGAGATTATGACTACATAAACCGTTAGAGCTACACATTACATCAGCGTTTGAAAAGCAAAGTGACGTATTCAGTCAAGTCAGTCATCGTACAAGCAAAAGCAGAGAGAAATATTTTTGGACTAAAAGCTGTTTTTTTTAGTTATTTTTTTGTTTTGTTTTTTACTTAGGTATGTACATATCGGTGTGTAGCTCTTTGGCTTGGTTTTGAATAGACGATACTACTATAATTTGAAGAATGACTAAATATACATGTGCGTTCTTTTGCTTCTTCAGCCAGGATATGTAGAAATATGTTGTGTTTTGAAGGTAGACCGTGCTTGTGGATACTTTGAGATAAGAATCGTGAATCTCAATTCCACACACTTATCTCATTTCCTTTCACTTTCTCTTTTCGACTTCCGTCCTCCTTCCTTTCCTACCCTTTTCCCTTACTTTCCCTGTGTGCACCTTGTATGGATTCGGAATCGGATTCGGTTTCAGTTTTCGGTTTACTAGATTCCATCGTGTCACATAAAAGAAAGTTAAAATACCGACTCCCGATATGAAGCCTATACCTACACACCATGCTATGTACTGACTGCTATTGCTATTCACTTGGTCGTAGACAGCAAACACGTCTGAGGAGAGGAAAAGCACTTGAGTTGGTTCTGGTGCTGGTGCGGGTCGTTGGTGCGGGTAGTATGACGGAACAAGTGCTGGGGGTGTATTTCGGATATTTGACTACGAAGAAAATACATTATTCCAGTGGCTGGCGATGAATCCGAATCCGTATCCGATTTCAAATTCCGAATCCCAATAATTCCACTTTCCTATTGAAATAGTTCTGTCAACATTATAATATTCTGGATTTATTTTTGTAGCCACCCATTTCTGTGATCCGTAAGTAAGCTGTGTACGCATTAATTCAAGGGATCTCTTATAAGAATGAATGGCATACTTTTAATTGGTTAAAACCTTTAACCTAGCTGTTTGCCGTGCTAATTTTTAAGGGACATTTTTGGTCGTTAGAACCTACATGCACCTTTTTTACGTACTATTACGGTTCAAGGGCGTAGCTGGGGGGGGGGAGGCTTCGGGGCTCTAGACTCCCCGAAATTTTTAGAAATACACTATAGATAGAACAGAGCAAATTTTGTTTTTGATAAGCAAAAATATTTTTCGCTATTTACGAGACCCCCCCGAAATTGAGACCCAGCTTTGCCGTTGTTATGGTTCCTTTTGCTCGCGTTATAAAATGCGGGTTTGCAAAATATTTTGCATACCGATATATTGCTATATATTGGTAGAACTTATATTTCTGAATCTACATCTACTTGATATTCCTGTTCAGATGTAGTTGCAAATAAATATGGATGAGGGTATCTATCCAACCTATGGATTATCCGTATTACATATATTTGGGATGCAATGAGTAGTGGCTATGGCAAAGTAGGACAGGCTTTAGGGTAAAAATCTACAATATCAGTACCGCAGAACGACCACAAATACCGCAAACTCTCTAATTATTCCCCGCCTCTAGCAATTCCCCCTCTAATAATTCCCCCCTGCAAAAATTAAAAAAATGCCTAAGTCTCTAATAATTTCCCATTACATTAATAGAATTAACCAGCATATAATGTAATGGATGGTACGTACGTAATGGATCGTATTGCTTCAATTCTGTAGCAAGTGATAACTTCCCCCTCTAATAATTCCCCAGTGCCAAGCACTCTTTGAGTTAATAATACCCCGGTATGTTATTAGAGAGTTTACGGTACCTTAGTAGGTAAGTACCTATAGGTTATTTAAAGGTACCTTAGGTTTTTACGGGGAAAATAAAGTACTTAAGTACTTAGATGGTCTTTTCAAGCGTGACGGTATTGAAATCATTTGTTTCGAAATAAGTAAATGCAACGTTGTCACCTTGAAAAACTAAAAATCATTTTTTGCCTACTGCAATGGTTGTTGCGTCATTTCAGAAGGTTCAAATCATGTTTTTCTCTATTTCAAACCGTTAGAATCATGTTTTGCACTTTCCACATACATACCTACTTCAGTCAAATTGCTAACAATTTTAAAGCATTTAAATCATACTGTGGCCCATTTCAAAACGTACCATTCATGTTCTTTAGTTCTTTCCACCATTTCAAATTGTTTGAATCCTGTTTTTCACTATTTCCAAATGTTCCAATCATTGTGTTTACAATATTTCAAAACTTTCCAGTCTTGTTACACACTTTCAAAATGATCTAGGTATCTGTTTTCACTATTTCAAATCGAGGTTCTCTTGTTCTGCTTCATTTGAAAATGGTTTGTTGTATAATTGTGTCAGACTGTTCTGAAAAGGCTTTGTTAGGACTTGATATTTGTAAGGATCCTTACGTAGTCGAAATGATAGTCTGACTGACTGATCGTGAGTTAGTGAGTGAGTGAGTTGCTGCTGTATGTCGTTTGGGAAGTTGTGTGCCTGCAATGATTATGATAAAGAGAAGCAGCCGGTCTGGAAAGTTCCCGTGCCGGCTTCCTCCCTGCTTTCCCCTTGCTTTGCATAAATCCTACTTTTCCTTTCGCTCCGTATTTACGGACACGACGGAGGGAAGGAAAGCTTTGCTTTCTTCGTCCTAGTCTGATCCACATCCAGATCAGAAGAGACGTAGTGTGCACTACATGCGGACATTTTATACATATTTTATAGTACGTACTGTGAGTCTATAGGGACCTTGCACTTATTGCACCGGGACATTAAATAGGGACGTTGCGTTGCTACTGCTACTGCTGTTGTTGTTGTTGTTGTTGTTGGTTTACTTTTGGAGAGCATCTCTCCGTCTGTCCTATTCGCATGTAGTGGCGCATCTTCCTGTCCTGTCTGTCGATCTCATATTACACGTCTGGATAAGTATTCAGAGGGCGTCCTCCCATTATAGATACCTTCCTTCACACAAACTCACTCTTCCCATTAGACACCCACAGTAGTAGTACTCGACTCACCAGTGAGGCGTATAGAGTTACGTAATGTGGAGTGTAGTGGTATATTCGTATACATAATTATAGGTATATATATAGTAGAGCTCATGGACGTCACATTGCTATATTGCTACTTATCCCCATCTACCTAACAAACTAACTACATGGGCTACATATTAATAATGTGCGAAACTACTGGCGTACGCATACTTGACGGGATCCATATTTTATGTATGTAGGTGCGTACATGGATTACCAAATTATTGTGAGCACATATAAAACGAGTAACAATACCTATAGATGTAGGTAATTCAGTAATAAAATGTATAAGTATACAATTCCACTTTCCCTTGATTTTGATTCCGTTTTATTGAAAAAGACTCCTTTCTGTATACTGATGTCTGATGTACGTATACATAGGTCCTATAGATATACTTTTATCGTAGGTGAAGAAACAAAAAGTGGACCAAAGCCAATCCGTGTCTCTTGTAACTTCCGTTCCCTTAATTTCATTTGGACGTAAGTTCCAACAATCAACTTTTTACATTGCGTATGTTTTGTAAAAGCTATATTTACGCGTTTATAACGCATATCAGTTAATATATTTGTAAAGGTACAAAAGCTGTAGTTTTACTGTTTTAGACAAAGTGGTTTTACTAGTTTTACTAGTTCTGAAAGATGGAAAAACCGTAGTTTTACAGTTTTAAAAAAGTGTAAGCACCAGTTTTCAAGTTTGAACGATGAAAAAGCAGTAGTTTTGCTGTTTAAAAAAAGTGTTTATACTAGTTGTACAAGTTTTGAAAGATGAAAAAGCCGTAGTTTCACTGTTTTAATAAAGTGTAGACCAGTTTTGAAATGTGTAAATACCTAGCAGCTTTGCTATTTTGGAACAGTGTAGCAGTGTAAGTAGTAGTTTTACGATTTTTAAAAAGTGTAAATAGTAGTTTTGCTATTTTTTAAAAATTTGTTAGAGATATTTACATCTTTTGTAAACGCATTGGATAAAAGTTTGATTCCTTGGGACTTACCCACGTCAAAATTTCGTACGGAATCGTTGAAGTTGCAGCAGAATGCTTCTTCGCCCTAGCTATTAGGTGTGTGTAGCATGACGCAGTGGGACAGTTACTAATATCTACAGAGATAAGATATCTAGAAGAAGCCACGAAATAGAAACGCGTAAGAATGTCTGCAAGGTAGGGGAAAAAATGTGCCTACATACATACATACCTACCTAGGTAGGCATATCCGTATACTGGCAAACTGGCAAAGTGTCGAAGTGCGTAGGTAGGTATATTCCATACGCATTTGGGCGCTCACTAGTCAGAAGTTGAAGGCATTTGCTTATTTGGTGATTTGGTATTTGTCGACTTTACAACGGAACGCAAGATGGTAAACTGACACTGACTACTGCCTTACTGAAAGAAAAGACAAAAAAAATACTAAAAGACTGGACTTGACATTACGGCCCATGCCATGGTATTCAAATACCAGTGGGATTCTCTATTTTTTTTCTTCTTTTTCTGGTTATATCAGTATAAAAAATGCTCTTATGTATATATATCACCTTTGCACGTGGGCGTATTTTTTTTTCAGATTTCTTTTTGTCTCATTTGCTTTTGGTGTCGCTTTCAACGGAGACTAGAATTGAAATTGATACTGACTGATACCTTGTTTGTTTGTAACTTGTATAAGAAGGAGAATGTATAATTTACTTGAGTGCAGATAAGGCTTTGGGCAGATCCTGGGATGAAGGATCAGCTAACTAGGGGGTCTGTAAATAATTAGTATATAATTTTGAAGGATTAGACGGTGTACTATGTCACCTATGTATATAGTATTTTGATTTTACAATAATTAATTAGATGTGCAACTCTAAACTTTCTGAAAAGCTTAGTATTTCTCACGATTCGCATTCTTAAAGTAGGTCTCTCTACCTAATAACCTAATCTTTCAAATTAAACAGATTCTATAAATCCGTACTTACGTTTTACATTTACTACAAAATATAACTATTCATCAAAATTTGTATTTTACACAATGCTTTTTTGAATTGCATTTTTCAAAAAAAAATTAATTCCCCGCCTCGTATTATTCCCCGACCCGTAAAATTTCCGGGGGGTAACGGGTCGCCTTAGTAAATAATTCCCACGGGAATCATTCGGTGTTTTACGCTATTATAATTAAAAAGATTGTTAGGTTGTAGGCAGGGTACTGTACTGGCTGAAGGAACTACCGAATTAAAATAATCAACTAATGTAGTAGAAAAAGGCTTTCTTCTTTCTTTCAAAAGAGGAAATTGTGATCCTACTGCTTATAAAAAGTGTAAATAAAATTGAACTTTTCACAAATACGAAACTCGGTAATCGTATAATTTAAAAAACAATATTTAAAAGATGGTATTTACATTGGTATTTCAAAAAGTAGTTTTCTGTGGTGCCATTAGTGGAAGACTCCAGTTGTAAATGCTTCCTAAGTGTGGTGGAAACGCGTTTAAAGAACCTCCAATTCGCTCATAGAACAAAATATTCTATTAATGTTGGTATTTGTGGTAGAATACGGTACATAGGGTCGAAATTGTATTTGCATTTTGGGCGAAAAATTGTAATTTATAAAAATACGTTACGAGAAGTTGGCTACATTTCACTTGAGACTATAGAATGGTTCCAATTCGTCAACAAGCACCGAAAAATATGCAGAAATACTTATGTATTGCGTAAAAATGTAGACACCTAGCCGGGTCCTTATATGTAGCTTGGTTTCTAGTTTCCATCTTCATGGATTGGCTGGTTAAATAGTTTTGAGACAGAAAGAGAAAAGAATTGAAAAGTTGGAGGGAATAAAAAAGAATCGAATTCATTGAAGTACATGGGTAGCCTACACTGGATCAGTTGCTTTTGAGCCACTGCTGTATTATTTATGCATGCGACGGGCTTCGGCATTTTGCAGAAAGTACTGTAGGAAGGGCTCAGCATTTTAAATTGTGAATTTTGAATTTTCAATGAGAGGCTGGCGTTGACTGTGCGTCGTGGTGTAAAACCGGTTGGCGGGTTCTGGTTCTGGATTTTGGATCCTAATAATGCATGACTGGCCTCGTTTGGGTTTCTGAATCTGTCTGCAAGTCCGTGTACCTGGATCTTCCTTTCTGGCGTAGTGTAGGTACATACTTTTGAGTGTGCCCATGTACTGAAACTACAGAACTAAAGAGAGAGAAATATGGAACAGAGCATTATGAAAATGATTGTTATTGTTTTTATTTACCTGTGCGAACATGATGATAGAATTAGTATGTATTTGCGAGTGTTCGGATTGCCGTCGGGTCGATTGGGAGATGACGGTGCAGTTTGAGT
>JAQFZC010008326.1:0-10290 GCA_034695205.1 Dicyrtoma fusca | reverse complement strand
CGATATTTTGTCCTAGCGACGTATTTGTCTTGCGGCAAATTGTCCATGGCGTAGTTTTGGGCGACGGCATATTTGACTGCGGCATTATTGTTTGGCGGTATTTTGTCCTAGCGACGTATTTGTCTTGCGGCAAATTGTCCATGGCGATGTTTTGGGCGACGGCACATTTGACGGCGGCATTATTGATCGGCGATATTTTGTCCTACCGACATGTTTGTCCAGCGGCAAACTGTCCATTACGACATTAACGAGGACGGCATATTTGACGGCGGCATTATTGTTCGGCGACGTTTTGGTGCCGATATTCTGGTCGGCGGCATATTTGACGGCGGCATTACGTCCGTGATTAATTACAATTATAGAGACACTTTTGTTTGCTTTTGTCCGTAAATATTTTTTATTTGGAATAATAATGGTATTTTGTTCGTGATTTGTTGGGTTGTTTTGACATTAAATGGCGGGTATATATATATAGCATGCCTATAGATTAGCTACCATAGCATACTTAGGTATAAGGTAGTTATAACTCGAATGCCTATAGCTACGCCCTAAAAGACACCACCATATTAACAGTAGTTTCCACAATAAGTTCCACAAAAGCGTCAGCGCCACACTCCGATCCGCGAATCCCAAGGATCCAATTTTGACATTGAGCGGTCGAAATGCCCGCCTCACCTTCAAAGACCAGAGTTCACCAGCATGTTTCTTTGCCCTTTGCCTTCTACTTCCACCGCCAGTCCCTCAATAATTCCTCCGCAAACTCGTGAACCTTCCCTAGTTTCCCAAGCACAAACAAGAGGGCCGTGGTGCTCATCACCGCCATGCAAAAAGCCCTTGGACGCCCAAAAACGACGGCTTGAAAGGCATTTAGAATAATCCCCCATAGAAACAGAATCTGCCAGCTCAGGGTCCAAAGTCCAAACTTTTGATTGTAGTGATTGATTGAAGCTCCGCATCATTTCCATGACAAAGTAGGTACAGAACATGGAAGTTGAGGGGTAGAATGCCCCAAAATAGAGTGTAAATCCGGAGAGATGAATTTGACCCCAAGCAATGGTCAACCGCAGCAAGATGGGCAAACGTTTTGGATTTTCCAGCAGTCACTGCTGGGAAATCCAAAACGTTCAGCACTTCCATCGATTCTGGCTTCGTAATGCATTTGATTCCATTTGTGATGCTCAAAAATATAGCAAAGAGTGACATGAGCTTCATGAAACGAACTACGGCCGACGACGAGGCCTTTTTCCTTGATTCTCGTCCATTGGGCCCTGAAACAGGGCTGGCTATGGAAAATGCCTCGGACAGGATGATCGCGTTGTTAATGAAGACGTGAAGATGGCCATAGTTGATGATTGTGACGATGTGATTCAGATTTATGAGGAGGAAGGCGCCCAGCTTGTAGACGACCGTGATTTTACTGTCCAGGCCTACACTGCGTTTTCTAAGGCCTGGAAAGAGCGGGCCGATAGGAAAATTTGGTAGCTAAGCAAACCAAGGATTTCGAGAAGAAAGAGGATTTTACGCCTTTTTGAAGGATTAAAGTCCATTCGACCATGGACGTGATCCCACTTGTAAGGATGGAAACCACAGAAGTAGCCAAAATTTATTATTTTACCCAGACACCGTTTTTCTTTTAAGAGCGGCATTTTTTCATTCAGCTGTATTTTATCTTAGTCTCTTCCTTCTGATGGCACTTTTTAAAAAGTGACCAGTCTACTCGTCCCTTGGGCTGGGAGTCTTTTAAATTCGTGTTTGAACGCAGTTTTTAAATTGCTTTTACCTCCAATTTATTTCACACTCACCTAGTAGCTCAATCGCGGTAGGTATGTAGTAACGAACTAATGTGACAGTCGCTACATTTTGCTACTAAAACAGCTAAAGCCTAACGTTCAGCCACAAATGTCTCGTAATATTATTTTATTTTCGCTAACAAGTAAGCCTCACGAAGTGCCCTATCCCGATTGAAACGAAATTTTTTCTGGTAATAGACATTAGCCCCACTATAAGAAAGCAGTATCACAGTTAACTGACTTTAAAACAAGCTAAATTACAAAACCCTGCCTGTCAGAAAGAGCAATATCTCAATTCCCTGCTTTTGAAATATCTAAACCACAGTAACCTGGTTTTTAAAAAAGCTAAATTACAATTAAACGCATTTTAGAAAAAACATCACCCCAATAAAATGCCGGTCAGAAAAAGCAGTATCACAATTATCTGGCAGTCAGAAAAAGCCGTATCACATTTACCCCTTAGTCAGGAAAAGCAGAATTGCAATTACCTGTCAGGCAGAAAAAGCAGTATCACAATTACCTGCCGGTCAGGAAAAGCAGTTTGACAATCACAATTACCTGCCAGGCACGGCAAGTAGTATCACAATTATCTGCCGGTCATAAAAGGCAGAATGACAATGAACTGCGCGATATCACAAATACCTGCCTTTCAAAAGAAGCGATATCACATTTACCTGCTTCTAAAAGCAAGAGATGCCAAAATTAGGGCAGTTGCTGGTATTTCTGATGCGGGGTAATGGTGATACTCTATTTAAAATACATTGAGTATCGAAATTACTTCCACCTGTCCAAATCGGTTTTGACAACATCACAATTCCTATCCATTTAAACGAAACAAGAGTGGGGTGCGCACGAGTAGTCGCAAAACAGCAAGTTTAAAGTTTGAATGATCTTTTCTCGACCTTTTATATGCATTAAGTGGTAATTAGGATTTTGAGCCATTTTTATAATTTTTCACGCGGTTGGTGTCAAAATTGCATGCTAAATCCCATTTGATTTGTCACGACCGACCGACCCAAAAATAAAATATTTATTTTTTCGCAAATAACCAAAAAATGGCACCCAGTTTATAGTTACTAGAGCTAGTGGGGCTAATGTCTATTACCAGAAAAAATTTCGTTTCAATCGGGATAGTGCACTTCGTGAGGCTTACTTGTGAGCCATTCACTCTTGTAATGTTCTAGAAGCTTCTTTCCTTCTATAGATTGAGGACTAATTAAACGACCACAGAAGTTATTTCGGTTATATCAGTAATTACGGCATTCATTTCAATTCAAAAATTAATTTCGGCTTAAATTATTCAAATGATTGACACAATCAACAATCAGTTTTTGCCATTCCTACAGTCGTTCTATATTTGAGGTTTGCGTACGTGCATTGTCTTTGAAATATGGTGGCCTCATTATGCCAAGCACGTCAAAGCACGTCAGGCTAACAAATAGCCTTCCAAGTCATTTACGACGTGACGTCTATTGGTCTAAGAAATCAACGTATGATACTTGTGAGCCAATACTACAGTTACAAGTAATTATACTTATTTATTTCACTTTTTGGCCATTCGGGAAGCCACACAAAAAAAAAGTTACGATGCAACGGGATCCCTTTGCTATTAGCCAAATTAGGATGCGCATCAGCTTGATTCTTAAGCGACGAATGTACATTATGAAATAGGACCCTCAACTTGTGACAGAAATAAATGTGTGACGTCAACGCAATAACAAACAATCACGAAATAACGAAAAGGTTATATGTACATCCGTACATGTAAAGAAGACTTCCAAAAACTATTTACTTTTTATTTTTAAACGACCGATTTGAAGTCCAATGAGTTATTGAACAATTCAACTAAACAGAAAAGTTATTCAAACGTTCATTACACCTTTTTAAAATGGTTGTCAATAATTAATTTTAAGTCATATTATGCAACAGTTTAGAACCCACAGACTAAGATTTCAAGGATTAATTAGATTCACTAGACGAAATTTTGAACGTATTCCCCCGGGTGTAAACCAAGCCTGGTCAAAATGTTTGCTAGTCTAGTCTAGTCTAGTCATTTATTTTTTAAGTATCCGCTAGTGTAGTCTAGTCTAGTCACGCTGCTTTCCCGGCCTAAATAGTCTAGTCTAGTCAACACAAAAACGACGATGAGGGTGATGGGTAGGGCTTCAGCAGTAGTTCCTGGGGCCGCCGCCGTTGTAGTTGTCGTGGCCGCAGTGGTGGTTGTAGATGGCGCTGCTGTCGTGGTCCCTTAACCTGTTGACGTTGCCACTGCTTTATAACACGTGGGACAGAGGCAAGTCATGCCGGCCACACAGGATAAACACCCAGAGCAGCAGAAGCGCTCCGTCGTCCCAGCGCACTGGTTAGTACAGGACCAGGCCCCGAACATCGCCACCAATTGTGTGCACCCACACTTCTCGTCATTTGGGCCACAAACTGAATCTAAAATTTACAAAAAATGAATAAATTTTAATATAAATTACACAATATTTTAAATATTTTATTTACATAAAAAAAGTCCGTAAAATTTTACACTCATAAAACTTACCCTGGGCCCGAGTGTAACCGACAAGGAAGGGCACAATGGCCACAATTACTACAAGAAACGAAGTTTTCATTTTCCGTATTTTGTGAGCCGAAACTTTGGAATATTTTAATCGTTCACGTTTAAAATTTCTATCTTGACTGAGCTGAACGAACTAAAAAGCGGCGATTTTATACAGAAGCAATACAGAAACACAGGCCAATGCTGTATTAAGTGTTTTGAATGACTTGCAATGAGATGATGAATTCTATACGTTTATATATATATAAATGACCTTTTCTTTCCTGGAATCTATTCCCTTGTTAGCATTGATAAGGCATTAAAGAAACTAAATATAGGCACATTTTTTGCTTGAATAAAAACGAACTACTCTGCCTGTCCTATTGTTTGTTTCCATTAAAATTAAATTTTGTGGGTTCTTATTGATTGAAAGGTCACAAAATGCAAACTGTTCCAAAAATGATTATAAGATTATTTAATTTATGCTCTACCATTGCATTGTTGGTAAACTACAATAAAATTTATTTCATTTAGTTTTGCTTTATAATTTCTAATAAACTATAATAGGCATTATCTATGTACCTGAAAGAGTGTGATGAAGCGCCTTTACGTTATTTGTAATTTGTTATCCATGAGGCGATGCCTTTTTTTTTGAATAGCGAAATAAATACTGGTATGGTAGCATTTCAATTATTGATTCCCAAAACACATTGGATTTTATAGCTTTTAATTTTTTTTATTGTTCTATGTATTAAAGTGCTTAGTTCTTTGTTATGGACAGTAAATGTTGGTCGATCGCAGTACATAAATAATAAAACATCTTCAGAAACATTCAAAATCCTAGTAACTAACCTTTTCAAAAGGGTCAAAACTAGAAGAAAAAAACACCAAAATTACCAAAATAACCAAAATTTCCATTTTCAAAAACAGGTAAAACTTTAGCTGTATTAGAAAGCGATAAAAATGTGGAAAAAATAATTTAAATTTTAGACAATCATTTGAGTTGGATTTTTAAGTTATAAAATATAAATAATAATTATACAAATGTATTTAAAATGAGGGCAGTTAGCCGGATGGTGCAGGGATGGTGATGACGGTGACGCCGGGTGTGGGGGCGGGGGTTGGGGGCGGGACCACAACAACAGGTGGGGGGGTGGTGGTGGTTGTCGGGGGTGCGGGGGCGGGGATTATGATTACGGTGGCTCCTGGGGGCGGGGCTGCCGCTGGTGGGGTTGTAGGGGGCGCGGGGGTTGGCGCTGCTGGTGGGGGCGCGGGGGTTACGACGACGGTCGTGCCCGGTGGGACGTTAGTGACTGTACCAGGAGGTGGGGGTGGCACACCGCCAGGCGCAGGCGCTG
Organism: Dicyrtoma fusca; assembly: GCA_034695205.1. Taxonomy (NCBI): domain Eukaryota; kingdom Metazoa; phylum Arthropoda; class Collembola; order Symphypleona; family Dicyrtomidae; genus Dicyrtoma; species Dicyrtoma fusca. Next base: position 4,597 of record JAQFZC010008326.1, on the reverse strand, counting down.
GTGGCGGCGCAGGTCCAGGTGGCGGCGCAGGCGCGCCAGGTAAGGTTCTGGGCACGCATGACGTGCAGGCGCAGGGATTGCCGGGCGTGCAGGCGTTGCAGCCAAAACAGCAGTGCGTAAGGGAGCCCACACTACACTGCTGAGTGCACCAGTAGCCCCCCAAGATCGAAATCATGCTGCAACCGCAACGCTCGTCCGCCTGAAGTTCCGAACAGGCTGTAATGATACAAAAATTCAATAAATTAAATTAAATCAAATAAATTATCATTAGCAGTAATTATAACTTCTACCTCCAATTAATATTAATTTTAATTTAATTCAGTCGTAAATGGTTACGAGTTAAATTAATAGGAGCATGTTTCCTTCTAAAAAAAACCTTTTCAAAATGGTATTGTATTTAGTGTTACATCTTTTTGGAAATGCTATATTCCTGATTTGACTTTTTGGAAAATGCTTTTGACTCGTTGAAACCCTTCCTATAAATGCTATTTTCCTGTTTTGACATTTTGTAAAGTGCTATTTACTCCATTTGAACCTTTCTCAAAATGCTATTTTCCTATTTTGAACTTTTTTAAAGTGCTATTCACTAGTTTTGACTCTTTTTAAAAATGTTAATTTCCACTTTTGTCCGTTTTGAAAATGCTAAGCACTAGTGTTGAATGTATTTAAAAAAATGATAAACTCTTATTTGTGTACCTTTTGACAGTGTTAATTATTACATAGTTTTGACCTTTTTTAAAGTGCTATTCACTCGTTTTGACACTTTTTAAAAACGTCAATTTCCTGTTTTGACCTTGTTTGACATTATATAGATTTCACCCTTGCAAAAAATGGTAATTTCCTCTTTTTCCCTTGTTAAAATTGTGATTCACTTTTTGTAAGTGTTTTTGAAAAGGGCAAATACTATAGTTAGTTTTGACCCTTATGAGATAGTTCATTTGCAGAATAAACAATTTTGTAAAGTAGACTTTCCTTCCATGGTTTCCTAGTTCGAAATAAGTTGCTCATTAATCTTATGGAATAATTTATAATTTTTGCTTACGACGCTGAGCCTGTGCGAAATTGATGAAGGGCACCACTGCCAGCAGGAGGATGAATAAATTCTTCATATTTCCTTTTGTTTCGATCAATTTGTTGTACAAACTTGCTTTAAAAATGGCAATTAATTCAAATAATTATTGCTGTGCAGGCAATTTGTTAATTTATTTTCTAGCGGTTACTATTATACTGCTAGTGCTTCAAGGTTCAATCTTTGACTGAACTTTCAACAATGCATCCCCTGGATTTGTATTAATAAAATTTGTACTGTGCACTTCACTTTTGGGGTCCTCGGCTTCAATTACGGGTCCTTATTATCTATTGTTACTCATCCTTTCTTCAAATCCTGGCCTTTGACCCTTCCAACCCTTTAACGGCATCAATAAAAAATAAATAAATCCTGTTAAACATTATTATTAGTTTCTAATCCAATATTTATTGTATAGTTCAAACAAAGCCTCGGCTTTTCCCAATAAACTTGTGTGTACATTTTGACTAATAAATACTGAATACTAAAAACTTATTTTTGGTACTTTGCAACCCTTGGCGTCCCTTAACTGAAAGTTCAAAGAGTTCAGATTTAAATACATTGTAGCTGGACGTAGAAAGTATTTCCAATGACTGGCTTATACAGTCTATAGGGGCTACGGATCAGTGGTGCCCTAGTCTAGTCTGACTTGACTAGACGTTTCGGCTCTTTTGGACGACTTGGCTAGACTAGACTAGACTAGCTGACTCTGTCAAAACTTGTGACTTGACTTGACTACACTAGCAAAAGGCCCAGAAAACAAATGACTAGACTAGCCACCATCTTCTCCGTGATGAGGGATAGCTTACTAGGTGACTAGACTAGCGTAGATTTTGTCTAGTCTAGTCTAGTCAAGTCTAGTCTAGTCAAACTAGTCAGCTATCCCTTAACATGGGAAGAATCGTGGCTAGTCTAGTCTAGTCTAGTCATTTCTTTCTGCGCCTCTTGCTAGTCTAGTCTAGTCAAGCGACAAGTTTTGAAAGAGTCGGCTAGTCTAGTCTAGTCAAGCCTAGCGGCGGAAAAAAGCTGAAAAGTCTAGTCAAGTCATAGTCAGCTAGTCAAGTCAGACTAGACTAGGGCAGCACTGCACTGAATAGAACAATTTCCACCGTTTTTAATGTCCGTTATTTTAGATATTTCCCCGCCAATGTAAGACCTTTGAACCACCCACAAAATCCTTTCCCTTTTTCAACTTTCTTGTAAGAGACAGATACTTGGGGGTTTACGACATGCTTGTCTTTAGAAAAAATTTAAGTAATAATTTAAAAACTATAGTAAAAATTACTCTCAAATGAATGGACACAATCTTATGTACGAACATGTCTAGTATACAAAAGTACATTGACTTGTTCAAAAATCCGAAAAATATTAATTTGCTTTTTAAAAACAGAACAAAAATGGTCCCTTTCAAAAGAGCCTTAAAAGAATAAAAGTTCTAAATGCACCCTTTTAAACCAAACACAAAACTTAGTCATAACAATCCAACTTTTATTAACCTTATGATGCCCTCATCAGGTCAATGAAATCATAGGTCCGTCATTGGAAATCAATGCTTAATGTACTGAATGACTCGACAAGAAAGCTAAACTGAAACTTCAACACTATTATTATGAAAAATGCTAAAATTCGAGACAAAAATACGTGTTAGAACCTCATTTTTTTTTATTAATACGGATTAATCTCACATTTTTATTCTCTTTAAATTTTCAATTTTCAAATTCATTACAACATAACAATAATAATAATTTATTTCAATAATTTAAATAGCACTATCAAAATTCATTTAAAGAATGGATGGACCAAAACTCCCACGAAATATTTTAAGACTGTGCCTACTCCGCCTTGGTAGAGTTCTTGGTGGAGTTTTTGTTGGGGATGATGATGATGGTGGTGCCGCCGCCGCCGGGGGCGGCTGGGGTAGGTGGGGCTGGGGTTACGGGGGGCGGTGGTGTGACCGGAGCTGGTGGGGTCCCTGATGGGGGTCCAATGATAATGACGGTAGTGCCACCTGGGGGAGGTGCTGGTGCTGATGGTGGTGGTGGCCGTGGTGCTGCAGTTGTAGTAGTAGTTGGGGGTGGGGCGGTAGTTCCAGGGGGTGAAATAATGATTACTGTTGGGGGTGGTGCTGGAGCTGAAATAATAATTAAAAACCAAAATTATTAATTAAACCCAACAATAATTAATTAATTAATTCCTTCAATCCTTCTTTATGTACTATAATAATGCACTAATAAATTTTTAGGTCACTTACTTTGTCCTTGTGAAGAAGCTAGGAGGGCCACCACAGCCAATAATACGACCACGAAAACCTTCATGATTTCTTTCTTTTGGTTGATTTAATAAAATTGGGAAAAAATAAAAAGTTTTAATAAATTATTATACTTTGGATAGCTTAGAAGTTCTCTCAGCTGATTCTGACTCTAGACTGGTGGTCCCTCCGTATTTTATACTCAACTAGTTCGTCAGCTGGTTGGCTGTAAGGTCGGTCAGGTCAGTGTAAAAATAATTTAATAAAAATAGAAATCAACCCACAATAAATAAAATTATTTTATCCGTTGGTCCTTGGTCAGGGAAAAAAAATTTAGGTACTTTTTGTATTTCAGTTTGATGGGCAGCTAAAGGAAAAGTTAGCAGGGGGCTTTCAACGCTGGCTTTCAACCCTTTTTCCTATTTTAGAATGAACAGTAAAAAAAAAAGTGTAGAAACGTTTCCTTGTTCAAAGAATATAGCAAAGGACTAAGGGCCTAAAATTAATAATAAGAATCCTATTTTAATTCATCACATATTCACACTTCACATACACAAAGCTGACCGGGAGGGCTGTGCTGTGCGGTGGTGAGTCAAAAGTTTTATATTTGGATTGTCCATTTATGGACAAAATGATTAATAATTCGTTGGATTGTTAACCATGTACGACAACAATGGTTTCATTGAAGGCAGGAATAAGACCGACTAGAAAATAGTGTTCCTTTGAAAGTTCTTTATTTGTATGGCAATTGGTGGTCATTTCCGAAATGCTTGCAAATACAATAAAAAGGAAATAACTGAATGAAAATATGCTACATAGTTTGCTTGTTGGCATTTAAAGGGGTTGAAAAGAGACAATTCAGTAAAAAATGAGGCCTTATTTGTTATTAATTAACTTGCAATTGTAGGAAAAAATGTGCCCAAGAAAACCGGGCGATTTAAAAATGTTCCCTATTATAAAACATGCATGCATAATTTGCTTAACACGCAAACGCGTTTCCACAAAATCTCAAACGGGCACACATTTAATCAGTTTTCTGTACGTAATGATTGAATCAGCCATTATGAAATATGTGTAAAAACTCGCTTTTGCACATTTCTCAAACATGCAAAGCTTTGATTTGTACTTTCCCAAGCTATGCAAAACCACAATTTACACTTTTCTAAACCATGCAAAACCTCGATTTGCACTTTCTCAAAGCATTCCAAACCTCGATTTGCACTTTCCCAAAGCATTCCAAACCTCGATTTGCACTTTTCTAAACCATGCAAAACCTCGATTTG
>JAQFZC010008325.1:0-10293 GCA_034695205.1 Dicyrtoma fusca | reverse complement strand
ACACGAACCAATGAGAGCGGCCAAAAAAAATTTGGGAACGCCTTCTCACGGTTCTATTCGAAAAAATTTGACAATAGTTCACCTTCTGTTGTTCGTTCGTGTCTTATAAAATTCGTGGACAGTTTCAACTTTTAGTACGCCCTTAAATGCAAGATCATTGGAATTTGAAATGAAATGTACAAACATCAAAATGAAGGTTTTCAGCTACCTAAAAAGGTCAAAGGTTTGTATCACCAAGAAAGTTGCTGTATTATTTATACTATCACAGATACTGTTTTCCTATATACAGTACTTTTCGTTTAGAAATTGAAATTGTACAAGTTGTTATTTGAAGGAGTTTTCCATTTTAAAATCGTACTGTCTGTTGACGATCTGTTCAAAATGAAAGTTGGAATTCTGTAAGACAAGAAAAAGAAAGTTATTATTTTTTTACGTTGCATCACAAAACACAACTTTGAACTTTAACTATTAAAGCCACCTACATTTCATCCCGTTGTTCCAAACACATTTCAGTTTTACATTTAAAGCCGAGTCAGTATGTACTTATGTAGGAAGTCCCTACTTTACAAATAAATAGACGAAGACAAAATATGGAGGCTGTTGAATATATTCATGATTCTTCGTCTTCGTGACTTCACATTGCATGGCTTCATTATAAAAATGTTATGTAAGTCGTATTCTGACTATATTATTTACTCCCTAACATGTGCTTCTAACTTCTAGCTTCACATGTGACACTGAAATTGATACTGAAGTGATATTTCTATTCTACTGGGACAGGCAGTGTATTATAGTACCACCATTACCTCTACACAAAGAAACAGCCGATGGCAAATTGTTTCAGTAAATCTAAAAGTGGAGTTCTGTTCTTGTGTTCTCTTGGTCTTCTTGGGAAGGGAGACGAGGTAGGCGTAGGTGGATGTTGAAATAAATACCTCCTGAAAGTGGAAGTTCATCATGTTGAAGAGGCAGGAAAATAAAAGGAAGGAAGCCACGGCACTGCACTGGGAGGACCAAGCCCAGGAGAATAACAGACAAAAAAATGCTAAAAAAAACATTACTTTCTTCTTCTTCATTCTTTTCTTATTATTAGGTAATGCAAGTATTATGCTATACATGCATAATTCATAGACATGGAGTGTGCAGGTAATATTATCATTCCCCATTTCTCATATTATTTTTAAAACAAAAGGTATAAAACAAGATTAACAAGTAAACCACAGGGGCTAAAAAAAACAATTTGAAATTTTTACGAATGCTTCTTCTGTAGCATACCGTAAACGTCCGATTAGTTTCCCTACAAGTATTTCCTAAAATTCATAGATACTCTATAATTGTTAAGTAATAAAAGCAGGAAGATACCTACTACAACTTTTTCGGACAGATTTTTAAATTTGTTTCGAAATTCAAGACACAAACTTGTGTGTATGTGTTTCTCATAATATATTTCATTTAAAATAATTGTACCACCTTGGTGTACACACTGGAAAACTCGTTGTACCGGTTTTTTCAGGGGAAACTGGTCAAGACCGGTATAACGAGAAGCGTATGCACACAACGGTTTTAGACCAGTTTTTATGGCAAGTACGGTTTTAGAATGGCGTAGGCCTTTTCCTGGTCTGTTATTTTTACTATAACGCTTTGGCTCATACTCATAAACATTGTAGGTGGTAGTGCATTATACTAAAGCTAAATTAGACAACTTTTATTAAAAAGTTGTTCTTTATTACTTAATAAAAAAGTGCATTAAATGAGCAAAAACTGTGATTAGTCAGCCTGGTTTAACGACTTACCTAAAAACAGTAGTTAATTAAATTACTTATGTACCTACATTTCGAGATATTACCTACCATTTCTTTGCTACAGTTACAGTTATTGTCTGTATTCATGTGAATTAATCGAACGAGGTTTTTTAAATAAAAATTTTGCAGGTTAGTGCTTTGGTGTGAATAATTTGTATTATACAATTTTAAATGCACAATACAATCCTATTTAACACTTATCGTATTATAAGGTACAATATTACAACACAACATAGAATAGTGTTTTAAAAAAGTGCAAAATGATGTTTTAAATTTTTAGAAAAAAACAAACCACGTTTGTACTTACGCTTTTCAAAATGTGCACGACGACCTTTCAACCTTTTTCCTCGTTGAGCCCAACGCATTTTAACCTTTTCAAAGCAGTATAACAAGATCACAATACTCTTTCTCACAATTTCAACCTCTTGGAAACTGAAAAACCTGAGAATATATATGGCTGTAGTCTAGAAAATACCTTTTTCGAAAAAGTCTAAACTAGAAATTAGCTTTTTTTGAAAAGGTCAAACAAGTTAGACATTACCTTTCTTAAAAATGTGAAATAAACAAGAAATTAGCTGTTTTAAAAATGCTCAATGAACTTACATTTAGCTTTTTCAAAAAGGACAGAACAAGAAGTATACATTTAAAAAAGGTAAAATCTAGAAATTACCATTTTCAAAATCAAAGAATATTACATATAATAAATTATTATCTCCGTTTCAAAAAAGTTAAAGCTCTAATTTTGGGTAAAAAGTAAGGAAGTTACAGCAGCTCATTCTCAATTAGTTCCTTGTTCTCTGACGAATCATCGTGTGGATGACTCTTAAGAAAGAAATCCCTTTTAGAAAGTATAAGTGGAGCTATAGTGTATACGGTTACGGTTTCGGCTGTTCAGCTTCGGATCAGTTTACGGATTGCCTGGTCTGGTTCTGCTGGTATGGAATAAAGGGATAGGGCTCCTTTCTTAAGGAAAGCATTAAAGCCAATGCCAATATTATACCGAAGCCCATGCAAAAAAAAACAAAGTATAGCTATAGGGAAATAGCATGGGAAAAATAAATGGTCCTCTATGTTGATGCTTGGTAGCATTTGAGTGACTCAGTTGGGTGATTCGGACTCAGTTGGAATGTTCGCCTCAACGAGAGTGGATCCTCATCGTCAGTTGTAGTGAGAAGGCACATTTTTTGATTTCTCATCTGTATTTTACTTTTTTTTGTCTCTCTCTCTACACAACCAAAACCAAAATCAAAGGCAAGGGCGACAGTCTTTTTTTTTTGTCTTCTTCTTCTTCTTTTTAAGTCTCGTCTCGACAAGAAGATTTATCATTTGGAGCTGATTTCTGATAATACTGCCAATTATTCACTGCTGTAAATGGTAAAGTACTTCTCTGGCTGCTGCAGCTGACGCTGGCTCTGACTTCTGACTTTGACTGTCAATTTGATTTCGATTCGGCTTCTCTAGGATTATTATTGACTTGTTGATCGCACATTACTTTACTTTCCCATTGCCAAGCGTGTCTCCCCGAAATTCTAAACTCCAACTGTGTTTTATTTCATCAAATTCTTTGGATTCTTCAGTAATCCATAAATTCTCTTTCTACAGTTGATTTTGTGCCAGGGAAAAATTTCATTTACGTGTTATTATTGTTCTAAAATTTTTAAAGGCACCGCACCGGTGGTGACCGAAGTTTTGGACATTGGAAGTTGGACTTGGACCCAGGCCCCAGGATAAAGGACGTATCAGTTCTCAGTCAGTTCATTTAAAAAGGAAATTACCTAATAGTAAATAGTTGTAATCTGCCAGTTTACCTACTTACCCGGATTGCTAAACTATAGTACAAGATACAATCTAATCAAAGTTGACAGTTTTTAATTTTGAAGACTTAAATACCTACTGAAAGTGTGTGAACTGCCGCTACCTTTGACCTTTAAACTAGTTGTAGTTAGTCAAGTTAAACTTCGTACAGACTCAACGTCAAATCATCAAGATGCCTGTGTTTCATACAAAAACAATCGAAAGTATTTTGGATCCTGTTGCTCAGCAGGTAAATATTTTGGTTTTATTTTTATTAGTTCGTTTTTAGTAATTTTTTTGGTTGAAATTTTTTATATTTCGAGTTATATTGGTTTTGTTATTGGTTGCAACTGTCGCTTACTATTATTTGTCCAATAATAGCCTCCAAAGGCACCAAAGTTTGGTGACCAAACACCGAGGTGTATAGTTTATTAGAGTTTAGGTCGTAGGTCATTATTATTCGAAGGAAATTCAATTGTAATTGTAATAATAGCCCATACATTAGTAGAACAAGATTAACGTTAGACGTGGTACATTAATTTCCAGGTGGTGTCATTTTTACGCCCCTTTCATTGTTAAATGTGTAGGTCATGACTGTTTACATTGCATTTTTGCATGCTTGTTAATTTTGTTAATGCACCTGTGTTACATACATAGGGACGATGCGATGGACATGGTTGGCTTACTTTTATTTTGATATGCTTCGTTATACACCTAAAACTAGTATTGTTATTACCATTGAAATTGGCTAGTAGTAGAATAACTAGTTTCATGTCAGTTGTTTAAGTAATTGTACATTATAATTATGAAACACGACACATAAAAAGAACCCAATTGTCACATCATCATTATCGCCATCATAGCATCATCATCAGATCATCATCGCATCGCTGACATTCAGAATTTAGTTCGAAAACGGTATAGCTACGAAGCTTCTGTTCTGCATAATTTGTAATTCTGTGTATACATAGCTATAGTAGATGCCTCACTAATATTATTATACCTTCAATGATCTATATCTATAGCTACAAAAAGCAAACAACATGGACATAAGAAGCATAGAACACCGGATATATCATGATTATAGGGTGGGGAAGTTAATTAGAGGCGTGTGAGTCAAATCAGTCATCAGTAGTTTAATAGGCAGATAATACAGTGTATAGGCACCGTAAAACTTCTAATAATTCCCCAGTCAAAATTTTTAAAATTGGAAGAATAATAATTATGTTAATGAATTACTTAAATGAATTCATAATTTTGTGGCGGGGCGACAGCATCCAGCAGATTTGCAATCTGTGATTCTTTCTGCCAATATTTACCTAGTCATCTACAACACATATGTGTTATTTATTAAACTTGCACTAAGTACGCACTTCACTCGTTCAGAGCATTCGTTCATTCGTCATTCGTTCGTCAGCAGTTATCATACTATGGATATACCTACGTTAAAGAAGCTACGGCGTGCAGTACTCTATTGCTGTACTAGTAATTATACAAAATGAAATAATAATAATATGCATGCAGCATTCTTTACACTCAGTGTTGTATGGGTTACATCACTTTTAAATATAGTTTTAATTCCTTGTCCAAAGTTTTTGGTAAGTCCCTTTCCTAGCAAACCCCACATACTACATATTGCAGCACTAGTGTTCAACGTCATCGTCACTGTCAGTAAGTTCACGAAGAAATGGCAAAGTTACTTCAAAACAATTGCTCAAGCACATATCAGCGCATAAACCAAAAGCCAGCTGGAATTTAAACTAGAGTTCTAAAGTTTTGCACTTGGGTTTTTCTAAATAGGTACCTAAGCTAGGTATTTAGACACCTACTTTTGGAACTAGGTATTTCGCTTTAGATATACCTACCTAGATATGTTCATGTATGCACATTGTTTATGGTAGGTAGTTCCGTGGAATTTGGTTTTGATGATAAAATCGCTTGCATTTCATTTCAGTGCATTGCAGTCGCGTACGTCGCATCGATGACAGAATCAGAATCTTGTGTACGGTACCGCACCACAAGTACCAATTACTGTAGAGTTAAAGTACAGTTGGTATACAAAATAAATCGCATTACAGCTGGCTGCTAGCTTCTTTAAGCTAAAAGCTTTTAGCTGAGCTTGTTAAGCTCAGCTATGCTGTGCTGTGAAACAGTTGTAATTTGAAGATGTTCTAATAGCGTACTAGTGGGGACCTACTTGTTCGTCTTGTCTAGCTTGTCTTCGTTCAAGCTGTCTACAAATTGGATTACATTTTGTTTTTTAGGAAACGAGAATTTTTGTAATGACTTTTTTAAACAATTTGAGTGAGAAAACGCTTTCGAAAGGGTCAGTTTCTATAACCAAGTGGATGCTCTCGATTTTCCCGTGGTACTTCTTTCAATAACAACAACCCTTTTAAAATCGTCGATTTCGTGTATTCGGTTGCATTTAATGGTAGCTTATGCGAGAATTACGGTATCTTATGCATGGCAGTATCAACGCAGTACTTGTTCAATGAACTTTTTAAGGTATATTAGTAATAAATTACTGACTCATACTTTCAAATTCGCATTTTTTCGCACATTAGGTAGTTTCCCTTTCTCAGTATCAAGAGCACGTTATCCCGACACTATTCGCGTTAGCTTATTATAGATAAATAAATTTTTTCTTTTTTTATTCAATGTCGACGATGATATTAAAGAGCACAAATACAGATATTGTACCTAATATATATAGGTATATGCATCTGTTGTTGTGGAACATAGGTACTTATCTGTGTGGAAATTGCGTCATTCGTATTGTATTCGTCATTCTTGATTCTGTCCTTTCGAGCATTGTTGTGTCGTTATTTGTTAAATGACGTGAAGTGTTGCAGTAAATAATGAAAATATTACTTGCACTAATATTGACTCATACTAATACTATACTGGGTGATTGCAATCGTGTGGCCGCAGTGTTCACGATAAGAAAACATTCCCTTTACGAATTTCATCTCAAAGGAGGTTTAAATTCATAGATCATGATCACAGAATCCTTTATTTGGAATTTGAATCGTGGTCGTGATCGTGATCTGGTATTCTGATTTGCAATGTGGATATGGAGATGTCGAGGACGAGGCGACCCAAAATAATTTGATTTTTCGCCTTTTTCTTGAGGCAGCTGCTGCAACTCAAAAAAAGATCCATTGCTACTTCTATAAAAAAATGTCGAACTGCCATACGATACTTTCCGCTTGCAAGATAAGCTTTTCCCATTATATTTGTTTGTACCCCGATGACTTATCATCAGACATTTGCGGTATACAAATACAGTGAATAAAGGTAATTATAGGTACCTACATTGTACATGCATTGTGTTGGTTTACACATCAGTTGATTATGCATTTCGTTTCTTCGTATTTGCTCAGTGATCAGCTTTGCCCTGTGATTTAATAACAGGAACAACGGAACCACAGCCTACAATCACAATCTACTATTGTACTGCAATCTGAAAGTATACGTACCTACATCATATTTAAAGCTTAGAACAGAAAGAGATTAGGTTTCATTTGTTATCTTTTCCAGGGAACTTAAAACATTCATGCTAGATGCTAGATATTTCGGTAACACGGCTCTCAGTCCAAGTAACCTAGATTGTAGTGTAGCCTGTACCTAAATAAGTATGTTGGTGGCTTTTACAGTTTTAAGGCCTGATAGTGTCGATACTGACTTGACGTGAGTGAAGGTCAGTAAAATTAAGTAACGATTAAGTAAAACAATTATTAGGAAGGAAGGGGCAAGAATGCATGTTGGTAATAAGTTATTTTTGCACCCAACAAACATCAAATAAAATACCTACCTCACAATTAATTGTTTGCAATAATCCTAGAATCCTAGCGTGTGAAAGCTTTTTGTAGGTGTGGGTGCCGTGTAGTAAATAATGGATGTAATTTCTGTATGTGTAATTACTGTGTCATAAAATAAATTATGTTTGTTCTTTCACTGGTACATTTATGAACTTAACTTTGACGTCTTTGCTCAAGGTGAATATACATACGTATGCTCTATTAATGGAAACAATGTTCCCGAGTACCAACATGGAAATTAAAATCAACGCACTACTGTGTCGAATGAAACTTTAATCGAATCCTACGACCCACTGCGAGATGTTGCATACCTAGTTGTATTATTAGTGCTGCATCGCAACCACAGACCTTATTTGATGGAATTTCTTAATTTCCAATTTATTCGTAAATAATTAATTTAATTGTAAGCTTCAAATTCATGGTACACGTGGTACTGCGATAATTTTGGGAACATTCTTTCCTCTAATCGATACTAGCAGTACCTTGATGCCTTTGCATTTAGTACCTTAGGCGTTTGCAATGTGAATAATTAATGTTAGCAGGTTGTTGAAGAACTTGTTACCAAGTAGACAGGCGGGCAGGTATCTGTATACATACCCGTATTATGTCCTATGCATAATAATTAGGCAGCTACATATTTCGTATTCAGTGAGTGAGCTTTTGACTTTTGAATACACGTTCTTGGTTAAAATTTAAAATTCAATACAGAATCCGAGTCCTGTAGCAACTTACGTATTGCTGTGATGGGGGCAGCGGAAGTCAAGTCATTCGGTAGAAGGGAGAGTGTGTGATATAAAATAATAAAACAATGTCCAGGCCAGCATCAAATGTTCCTTCAGACTGTATTCCAAAAGGACCTTTAGGTCACAGTCACGTCCCGTCTTGGACAGATACTCTGCATTAGGCATTAGTGCTCTAAAATATACATAAATGCCGAGATGCGAAGGACGCCCGTCCTATGGACTGGTTAGGTTCCATAGATTTCAACAAGGTAGGCACTTAACAACAGACGGACATGGCACTCGGAAATACGTAGTTTTGCCTCTTGCGCGTAGGTGCGTTAGATAAAATATATCCTGTCATCACGCTCATAGTAAAATATGGGAGTGCTCTGAGCTGTACTGGTAATTTATGAATTCTCCCAGTCCAGAATTTCATCAAGAAGGACATAACATGACAAGTAAAGCTCAAGATTACATTGTCTCTCTTAGAGTTTCGAAACGGAAGCGAAATGAAGTAGGTAGGTAACGTGGTGTACTTAGTCCCATTCCTAAAAGTACTATAAACAAAAACTAAATAGTGCAGCTAAAATACTACTGTCACCGGTTACCACTTAAGTTTACAGTAAGACTTTTATACAGTCAGACTATCTCTGTATAGGTGTAACTGTGTATGACTGGGAACGCCTGTCACATGACATTTCATATGAGATAAAACTTTGCAAAAGATCGTAACTTCCCAAGAATAGTCTCGTCGTATTATAGAGATAATGAAATTGGTTTGAAAACGGTAAGTAAAAAAAATGACATAAAAAAAGGAAAATGTCAGGAAATACGGAAACCGAGTCGGGGACGTGCCCATTACGGGAGAGAGTTGAAGTCAATTCAAGTCAAATTTTAAAAGTCAACAAAAAATACGCAGAAAAAAAGTAGAGAAAAAAAATGGAATTTATTAGGCAAGAGCACACTACGTTCGTCAAAGACCAAAAGCAGTCAACGATAATCAGTATACCTAATCGCATTTATTTTATAGTTTAAAAGGAAGTAAACCATGCTGTGTTTAACCATGTTTTTAAAATTCCAGATTTACTAACTACAATTTTTTACGATGCAAGTAGATAGGTAGGTATTTACATTCCTACTATGTGTATACCTTGGAGTTGTTGAACTGCCACATGATTCTGCAAAATGAGTCATTTAAAAAAGTAAATGAGGATTAGTGGGCTGCTAAGCTGAGCTGCTAAAGTCAGTTTTGCAGACCTGGCTCGACTGCAGTTTTCCTTCTGGTTCTGTCAGGATTTAGGAACCGCAAATGAAGGGAGAAATGGAATAAAAAGGCGATGCTGATAATGCTGATATGCATTTGGAATAGAGAAGGAGAAGTGTAGTTGAGACTTTTGTAGCATTGTGTGTGTGTGTGTGTGTGTGTGTGTGTGTGGTATCCTGGCTGGTCTAAAAGCACTGACTTCTGGTTTTCAAGTATGAACGAAGGAAATAGTGTGGAACTGTAGGAGACTAGTGCAGTAGTGCAGGGGGAGCTTTTTGGAAAGAGTTTGTATAAGAAATGTCGGAGTGAAGAGCTATGAGGGAGGATGCTATTTCGGTCCGTTTCCTTCGAGAAAAAAAACGAGCTGAGGATATTTTTTTTCTTCTCCTTTTTCCCTTCTAGCTTTCATATCTGTATAATGTTCTTTGGGCACTTTACTTACTTCCCTACTTACTTATACACTCACGAGACAGACTCAAGGCAGTCTGAAGAAGTAAAGAAAATGTTCCCTCCAGTATTTCCCTACCTTTAGCTATGCATCCCATGGAACGGAGACCTCCGTTTTCCTTTCCCTCTTCAGCATTCAACTTCCTGTTCGCTCTTCCCAGAGTTTGCGATTTTTATAGTAAACTAATAAAGCACTATTCTAGTTCTAGACTCAGATTCTAGTATTCTAGCCGCTACGGGTCTTATAGGTGCATAATTACATACGTAGTTGTATGATTCTATTAAGTATATCTTTAGACTCTTCAGATGTATACCAGCAACCTTATCTTCTTTGGGTCTTTCCGTCCGTCTTGGAGTACGCTTTAGTGTTGTATAGTTCCCTGATTTTTGAGTTCCAGTTCCTCAAAGTTCCTCTAGCTAATACGATCAGTCAGTTCAGT
>JAQFZC010008324.1:0-10293 GCA_034695205.1 Dicyrtoma fusca | reverse complement strand
AAAAATTACACATGTCCACAATCATCATTAGTGTCAGTCAATGTTCTTCTTACTTTGGAATAAAAACATCTCATAACAATATTTCATGTGTCTCGAATATAGTGTTGGGTAGTATTTGTATTGTAAATATTTACGTGTAATACTATTCTATTTGTTTGTTTGTGTGTGAGTGTGTGATACAAAACGTGGTAGTTAATGGTAGAAATATGGTGTGGAAGATACGCATGCGGTAATTGTATTGTATATGAGATATCGAATGATCACAAATGTTTAATTTTTTACTCTTGTCCGCAGAGATCTTGTGACTTTTTTCTTCGAGCGATGCGATCCTCCATAAAAAGTGTCTGTCAACTCCAAATTTAAACGACCAACGACGTCGTTGGGCAGCTATATAATTTCTATAGTAAGTATCCACACGTTTTATATGTAGTAAGCGTACTTCTCGCTCATCATACAATAGACTAAGATGTAGTAACTAGGATGCAAATCAGGAAACGAAGTTTATTCTGACAAGAATGAACAGATATAGTATCTAATAATTTAACGTTCATCAGACAGAGATCATGTTGTAAAGACGCGAGAGGAACAAAAAAATAGTTTTTGTATTAATATAATGAATCTATTCTTCTTAATGAAATAATGAAAGCACATCTGGATTTTGTGGTAGGTTCGAGGATGTATGCATGATGCATGCTGCAAGATTCTAGATGGGACATCTACTAAACTTAGCTATCAATGCAGCCAAAAGAGCCGTTTGCTATGTACTGTTAAATTCAACTAATATAGTAATAACGTAGGTACGTATATTACGATTTGTGTGATATTTGTTGTACAAAGTAGATGATATTTGTAGATAGATCCTCCTTCTATTTTTTTTAGCCATTTTTAATATTGAAATTCAACAGACTAGGAACTTGACTGGCTATATTTACTTCCATTCCTATGTGTGTACATAGTAAGCAGTATAGTATTATGCAAAGCTCTTCTTCTCGCTTATATTTACGTCTGAATCTGAATATATTTAAAGTTTACATCAAGGTCGCGGGTATTTTTTGTCCTATTTGGGTAAAATTAAAAACTGGGCATTGTAATTTGTTGTTCGTGATAAGCTGTTTTTGCAACCAAGAACTACGTGTATGTGCAGCGTGTGTCAAGAAGTGAGGAAAGGAAATTAACCACTATTCAGTATGTAACATTATTATTTTATTATTTTATGAAGCTGTTTACTGACTAGTCAGTCTTTGCCATATCCTCTGTACATTGTCTTTACGGTGTAGCCAATCTGTCATCTTTTCATCAGCGTAATTATCATCTTTCATAGATTCCGTCGGTGTGTACTGTTGACTGTATGCTAATACCTATGTACGCACTGACTGAGGCAGCATCATTGCATGATTATCCTTTATTTTGTAATCTTCCAATTTTTTCTGCCAGCAAACGTAGGTTTTTCTGTACGATTATCCATCGTTAATAGTTTATTTGCTTATTGTTCCTCTTAATGTTGGATTTCGATATTGTTCCGTGGTCAGTACTAAATTTTTATGAGGCACGATACGGAACTATTGAATTACATGCGTACTTGTTCACTTTTCGATCTGGTTTTCGTCTTTTTAGAGTTCTAAAACCGCATTATACGCAGATAATACTGATTATGACATACTGCCTAATTCTTACTACGTGGCGTACATTTCAATTTCTTCTCACGAGTCAGTTTCACTACGTATTTATTGCACCCCATCGTCCCTATTATTACTGATATTATTATTACTGTTTGAAATCTATGTACGTTACTGTTGAACACTCGAAATAGGTTGTCTGTGTAGCTCAGTGTGAGGTGGCGTTTTTACTAGTCCTATCTAAAGGCACAGCTCACAAATAAAAAGTTAATACAAAATTATTAACTAGTAAGGTGAGAGCATCATTAAGCGTTGCAGTATCCCCACGACGTACGTACCTACGTATGTATATCGTCGGTGAAGAAGTATTGTGTGTCATAAGTCAAGCTTCCCGTCAATGTCATTTGGACGTCAGCTTCAATAATCACTTAATCACTTACCAGTGTGCACATAAAAAGTGCAAATACCAGTTTTACTATTTTTGAAAGTGTATTTTAGTGTCGTAGGAAAAGTTCAAATACTAGTTTTTCTACTTTTTAAGTGTAAATACTGCGTTTACGTATTTTAGAAAGAGCGAGTTCAAAAGGAAATACAACTTTTACATATTTTGGAAGGTGTAAATAACAGGTCTGTTTTTTCTAAAAAGTGCAAGCACTACTTTTAATATACATATGCATTTTTGTAAAGTGTAAAGGGACGTTCATGGGTTTATACCTTTCAACAATAAACAATAAAAAGTTGATTGTGGAGACACGTCAAAATGGTATTAAAGGGAAGCTTATTTACGCCACAATGATTCTTTACCGACGATATGTCCATGCGACAATGAATGGGTTGGTGTGCACATTATTAGAGGCCAGTGAAGAAGTGGGTGTTAAAATTGGATAGGTAATAGAACAGCATTTGTCTAGGGAATTGAGATTTGCATCCTAACTGCATCCATAGTCATTAATGGAGTCCGTAATACGTGTATTGTTATTGTAGGTATTATGTAATGTGAACCAGAGGGAAATTGCACTTTGCTTGTTTAATCAATGTAAGGCTTCTAAAACCATAATCATAATCTCTTGCATCTGTCTGCGTCTGCAACACTGTATCCATCGCATCCCTGGTAGTACACTGCATAGAAAATCCTTCCAAGAAAATCCATACAGAGTGCAGCGCAGGACGGCTTCACAGCTTGCACAATACCAGTACAGTACAACATGCAGGCAACAAAAGCAGAAAGCAATAATTATTACACTTTATAGTTAATAGTCAAGACAGGGATTTTTTATGAACAGTTAACAATAATTTATGCACAGGAAGATTATTACTTATTCTTTTATTCATTATAGTGACGAGCCATATCCTAATGTTTGGACTATACTGACTACATTCCTCTTGGATAGAAAGTAAGCTTGCTATACACAATTTGCACAATTATAAAATTACGCCGCCTGCTTTGTACTCTTTTTTTTTGCAATTTACTTTTCTATTGTTCTAGTCCTACAGTGCAGCCCAGATACCTGACACATTTTCGCCTTCCCCTGCACGTCGAATCTTTTGCTGGTGTGACAATGTACACTTACGAAGCAAACTGACTCAAATTAGTACCGAGTCCACCACCTGACTTTGACCATGCATGCATGTTAAGGAGCAGTAATGTGAATTTTACTCAATGAAATGAAAATAAATGGTGAGAGAATATTACCTATGTGCACATAAAATAGTGTGATGGGGATGAGAGCTAATTATATGATGACTGGATAAGTCAAAGCATCTAATTTAACATGTTAATTTTCCAGTTCCACTTTTCTATTCAGATTATTCTGTCTTCATCTCCTTGTCTTTATTCCATTTTTTCTAAAGGTTTCCTTAAAAAATTATGAATACAGTAAGGCTGATTTCACTTGGTTGGAGAATGTAGGTAGGAGTCAAACTAATCTCGAGTCTAAAAATATACTCGATTGTAAATGCAAGGAAACATGAGTACTACCTACATTTCAACCGAAATAAAATATTAGAATTCAACTTTTACACGTACGCAAAAGTGAGAAATTAAAATGTCAAATTTGACAATAATGGACTAAAGTGTGTGTTTAGAGTACAAAAGCGTTGCTTTTTTTGTAGATTTTATAAATTTTTGAATTATAAATTAGGAGGCCGCCCGCAAATTTTCAAAGTACTGTCGTGACTAACCAGTAGTATTAGAATGTCAATTAATATTATGCTAAATACAAAAATCAAATGAAGTACGTCTAGCTCAACATTCGGATATTACAATAGGCTGGGATTTTTTGACAGTACGTGTCTGTGTCATGATAGCCCTCACAGTGCATGCTTTGTCCAGTAAAAAAAAAGTAGAGACGCAATAATATTTAAGCTTTGCACAGAGGATCGGCTATCATTAGATTAGATTGGGCAGTATTTTCTGTGCTACACTCTGTCATGGATCATGGAGGAAAAGATAGAAAGGAAGAGAGTATACAGTCCTTGGGAAAAAGTGCTTGTTGAAATCTGTATGATTGCTAAGTGTAAGTGTTCTCTCGTCTAATTTTTTCAAGGATCTGTAAAATCTCTACACACATTTCTGTCGTTCACTGATTACGTGCTCCTAGCTCCCTAGCACTTGCTAATCTTCAGCTCCTACAGCTCATCACTTGGATTCTCTGCCCAAAAAAAAAGTACATTTTGCACTTCTTCACATATGCCTTTTCATATCCTATTACTTCAGACGAGTGTTTGTTTCTTTGCTGTATGGATGGACAAAATATAGTTATAGCATAGCTGTGGATGATGCGATGTCGATGGGACGAACATCCGTAATTTTTTTAAAGATTTTTTATTTTCGTTTTTTTGTTTCTCTGGCTCTGTTGTGACTGAAGAGCTTTTATCTGTCAGCCAAGGGTGTGATTGTAAGATGGAGAGGAGCGTATGAATTTACAGTTAATGCAGCCATCATAATGTATCCGCGTGTCTTTTTATTAATTGCAGTATCGCCTCATTATACGTACTACCGTAAAATCATTAAGGATAGTGTAATAAATTACCCATTTATTTCTCTCTTGGTTGAATTATCAGTGCAAACTATAAGTACTCGTGTAGGTCCCGACTGAATGTATCACTGATATTTATGCGTCTTGTGTACATTACAGATATCCCGCATTGGACAGTAATTCTGAGATTGTGAGTCCAATACAAAGACCAAGACCATGACCAAGACCTGCTCAAGTTTTGTCCGGAGTATTACTATAGCTTGTGTAATACAGCATCATGCTGTGCGTTTTAATGAAGAATCGTGTATTGACAAAAAGCCAAAAAAGAAAAAGGAAATTGTATATACTACATATATAGCTACATCAATATAGGGCTACACACTACTGACGCATAAACACACGCTTCAGTGAGTCTTTATTTATTTTTTTTTTATTTCTTGTCTAAATCCTTTGACGGGCACAAAACCAACCACTAACCAGTTCGTGAGATGAAAAGAAAATAGACAACAGTAAAATAAGGAACACATTGCTGCATGTGCACACAACAACAAAAGCTAATTCGATATTAAATGTGTGTCCTTTCTTCTCGATATTAATGCTAATACTGAGTCTCTACATGATTTCATGTGTAAAATCTGAATTTTTTATTCCAATAATGTTTCCTTCTCACTTGCTCTATTCAGAGGGAACGATAAATTGAATTTGAAGTTGTCTAAATCTGCTGATTCTTGTTATATTTAATTACCCGTGCGTACATGATACGACAGCAACTGTCAAAAAAAATCTCCGTTAATACACAGATAGTATTATTTGCATTGAGTGTGGGTTTAAACAAAGTCCACGTGTAGAGGCAGATGGTTCTTTTTGCTTTTGATACTTGTGTAACCTCCGCATACATTTTTATTTCTATTTGTGGGGATTTTAGTCTATTTGGGTATTTTAATTTAATTATAGTGTATAGTGAGAATAAATAGCAGTACTGAAACTAACTACTGTAGATACCACTTCGATGCACTGTACTAGAGCTGCTGAAGCTGTTCCACGCTCACCGTAAAATATGAATTAGAATATAAAACTCGGATGCTTATTACTATTGTAACTGCATTGTTTCTTTCACCATAAAACTTACTTTTATCTTCTCTGAATATGTGAGGGCATGTACTCCGCTCATCTTCTCACAAGTTCATATTTTATTACTATTACCAGCTATTTTCTTTGCTAATTACCTACAAAGACTGTATTATTCTCTAAAGTAATCCTTCTCACGAGTTACGGATTTAATTTTGAGTTGGTGTATGTAGGTAAATATATTTACTACCTACTTTTTACCTGCTGCTATAGGTATATATGTACTTATACGGATGAACTTCCCCTACGATGAATGCAGACATATGCTTCCTTTGTAACAGTTCAGTTTACTAAAGTCTGACAAATTAATTTGAATAGTAATTTTATTAATGGACTTTTTGACTGTGTGGGGCAAAAGTGGAATGTTGCAGTGCTCTTTTATATGCTGCACAGAAGTACTTACATATGATTTTATACTTTAATTGTTCTGTAGATTAGATATAACTATAAGCGTAGGTATCTACATAAGTACATACTATAGCAATGCTGCATGAGCTATCCATCTTTTTTCTTTACACTTCTAACGCTTTTCTAATTGCTACTAGAGAACAATAATGAGCTAATCTTGAGGATGCTTTACATAGTTTAATGATTATTAAGTCCACGTGCTGGTAATGATGATTCCTGGCTGCAGTCTTTTAATATTTTTAAGAATATAAAGTATCGTGCTGAACAAAAGGAAAAAAACTTCGTTCATTGTGAAAATTAAAAATGAGAGTGTAAACTGGTAGACTAACTGTTATTAGTATGCAGGGTGTTGTTGGTGTGACAATTTTGACAGTTCATAAAACTAGAATTTGTTTCGTGAGAAAAATAACTTTAGTAGGCCATTGCTACAGACATAATATGTATATGTGTGTATGTATGCATGCCTGCCTACAGAGAATCTTACGAGTGTATTAAGTGCAGGTGCAATGATTGTAATTGTATTATTATTAATTAATATACAAGTTTTTAAAAATATGCGCATATATGTATAAAAAATATTTTTTAATTAATGTTAGTATCTGTATTTCGTCTGAACGTTAGTTCCAAATTTCCTAATTTTCTTTAAGTCCGCTGTAAAAAAAAGTTTTGCAGAGTTCTTACGGGCTAGTCTATTGCTTAAAGATAATTAAATATTTTTTGTTTTTGGTGGGAGTGGAAAATGCTTCAGATTTTTATAGCCCAGACTATAAATAGTGAACTCGAGTATCTCGTTTCAGGGTCTGTCATGAATTCATGGTTACATGCCATCGCCATCGCTTCGTCCCCATTGCTTTCATTTCAATTCCGAGTGCAACAATGTTAGCTGTAGGTAAAGGTACACACATTTATGTAATAAAGGTAAATAATAAATTAGAGGAAGTACCTATATATATACACCTATCTATCTATAGTTCATTGAGTAGTGTAAGTGCGGCTTAGGACTAGAATGACCAGCTAAGCTGGATGCACCTGCCGTATGGGAAAGTCTCAGCAGAATGCAATGCAATGCCGCGAAGCCGATGAATGCCGCACCGCGTCGGTGGGAAGTGGGAAGCGATAAATAAATGATAAATGGCCAAGCATATGCAAATAAAAGATTTTCCCAAATTTTCCTCAACAGTTCAACTAATAATTTTAATTGTAAATGACTTTTCACATGTGAAATGAATTAATTTACCACTCACATAATATCTACCTTTAGAATATTTGGAGATGAGATGATTTATGTCCTAGAATTTCATTTCATTTTCCACATAAACACATATAAACACCCTTCATCAGCCCATAACGTCCCATGTGTATATATACCTACCTACATGGCTGTTGAGTGGCCGCTATATTCTGTTCTGTGTGAACAAGTCTATCTCGACACTGTGCGGCCCTGTAAAGTCAACAACTAGTCAAGTTGTGTTGTGAGCGTGCAGCGTCGTTATAGATAGACCCACTTTTATTTTTTAGGAGCGCTCACTCGGGAGGCTGGTAAGAAAAAAGGAGAGAAATCTTGTGCGAATATGAGAATTTAAAGGGCTTGACTTGTCTTGAAATCTTTTTGCCAGCCTTAAAATAAGTTATTACAAAATTTCAAGAGGGAGGCGGTATCAAAAGCCATTGCAGATGTGCTGAGTAAGATAGAGTGTGTGTAGCCAACGCTCTTCTAAGAAAAGTAAGATCAATTGGTATAGCTATACCTTTAGGTACCTACCTTCCTACAAATAGTGTGGTCTTTGTCTCTCTCTCTCTACTCGCATTATGCAGTCATAATAAAAACCTGACAAACAAATACAAGAAAGTAGAGTGTAGTAGGTAATTAAATATACGGATAGTAATTTAGTACATATCATTTATTTTTTCTGCTGGATTCCCTATCTGCAATGCATTAAAATTAACACTAGATAAATGTGTGGGCGAATCAGGAATCGCCTCCACGGGGTGCGGGTCGCATTCTAATAAGATTACTTGGAAAACTGGTGCGAACTGGGCTAGGGGTTAAAATTATAATGGCATATTATTCAAATAAGCCATAACCTATGGTCTCTCTGATGACTGTAAAGATCAAGTGCTTGTGAGAGAATACAAAAATGGTCTGCCATGATGGTGGCGTATCCTTCCGATAGATAACTTCCTCTAATTGATTTCTCGACAATTTGTTATACAGACCTCCAATTCCAATACGCATTATATCCTACCACCACCCACCCACCTCAAACTATTATCAGTACTTCCGCCGCTATGCCCCATATATTATAAAGTACCTATCTATATACCTATACATATAAACTTGAACTTGATACACCGCTAACCTGGGATTTCATATACCCTCATAAAATTAGTCGACTTTGGCACATAATTGCTATATCTTGACCTAAAAGTTTGGAAACTGTACTAGGGATATAATTATGAGTCAGGTGCATATTATACCTATCTGTTATTTACTGCGTCTATAATAGTCAAAGACCAACCCATTAAATCATCTGTCTGTGTATTCAATTACTGTCCAAGTTGTAGTTGTAGGAACGAACGGAGCGGTACAGAGTGATCTCTATGACTAAGTAAACTGTAGGTACAATTTAAACGTATGTAGTATCTATTTACGTGTAGCACGTTGGGGCGTTATTTGTATTCGCTCTTTTTATTCTTTTCTTGATTATATGATTATCTCATTGTATCTGTAATCATCATCTTGTGAATATCTGTATTCCCTCCACTCCTTTCGCTCCCTGTAATGGTAATTTCTCTGGTAAGGGAACTTCCAAATATGACGGTATACGATTTGACTTCGAAAAAGTCAAATTTGTGATAATTACAAACTTCAGGAACATAATATGCAGGATTTCAAAAAAAAATAAAGCAAAATCTAAAAGTCAAGCTGCAGAAAGTGCAAAATGGGACATTTTTTAGCGTTTTAAAAAAAGGCATTTCTATGGCGTCATACTTGATAGGCCCCTATCTGTCGTTGTGCAGTGCTGTATTTATCCGATTTACAACTTTTATAGAATCACAGCTCAAAAAGCATGGGGAAGTCACACATTCTCCAAAATCAAAAATTGTACCTGCCATAAAGTCCATGTCCATCATTCAGCCCTACCAGGGATAGGTTAGTGCTGTGTTCTCTTAAAAGCTTATAAGAAGTATAGATACGTACGCAGCTGCAAGCCTATCTACAATCTACAACTCTCACCTGCATACTCCAGCGAGGATTTTTATCTTTGATATTAATTTGATGCTCATAGATACATACACTAGAGGATAATTAATTGCAGGTAGAGCAAGGAGAGAGTCCGAGTACCAGTTATGTTTAAATAGTTTACAAGCGAGCAACGTACATACCTACCTACAACTCTAACAACTCCAAGCTATGACATCATCTTTCGAAATTCTCAATGAAAATTCGTTTGCGTTGGGAGTTTGGGTAAAGCAAAGAGCAGAGCAGAGGGTAGGACACTTCAGAAACTTCATTTAAATGCCGAGTCAAGTACTTTTTTAATGTTTCCTACGTAAATTCTGCATTATCTGCATGGTAATTTGAATCTGCCCATGTACCACAGATCACAGTACAGTACTCTGTCTACAGACATACGTTAAAAATTATTATGTATTTCGTTGGATTCTTTAGACGATTTTTTTTGTTATTTTGGTCGTCATAAAATATGAAGATTCTTTCCGTGAATTGGGAATTTATTAAATCACGACCACGATTGACTTTTATTATGATGTATATGTATACCTAGTACTGTATGTATTAAATTTTGCGCATTCGTAATTCAATCTTGAATAGCTTATGCAGATTTCATTCATATTTTCCCTAATATTCTAATAACTTTTCAAAGTTAATAAATTGTAATTATTAGCCTGGGTCGGGATAGCATAGCACAGTAACCAACGGAGGCACGTATGTACAGTATTTTGTATTACTATGGATCAAAAGCATTTCATTACACGCATACTACCTGTAGTGTCGGGTTGGTAAAGCTATAACGAAATACCTATTTTTGTGTTTAGCTAAGATGCAAAACTAGCCATCTTATCCGCTTCAGCCATGCAAACTATGCTGTTTGCTTTCTCATTCGTACATCTTATTTTTCACTGTTCATTCAGGTAGATAG
>JAQFZC010008323.1:0-10295 GCA_034695205.1 Dicyrtoma fusca | reverse complement strand
CAGGGTTAAACACGGACTGACTCTAGAGTTAATGTGTGCTGTGACGAGTACATAATTCATTTGGTGCTATAAAAAAATCTTAATAGTTTGCACTTTTCCCTTTTTTATGCATCTACTTACCCACGACAGCAACAGAACGGGTCCTGCCCGTCACTTCTTGGTAGGTACCTACATATTATAGTACGAACTTACAAACATTCTGCTAACCAACTAACCAGCATTGCACCATTGCAACTAAACTCCATGTCAGACTCAAAAAGAGTGGTTCTGGTTCAGGTTCGGGTTCAGTCATTGAACCTTCAGTGATAAAATGTGTAAATTTACTCGTAATTTTAAATGGTAGCAGCGTATCCAAAGTAAAATGACTGTAAATAATGAACTAATTATGCGTCTAGGTAATTTATATCCAGACCATACCTAATTCTAATGAGGTCTCGACTTATTCAACTAGGTTTAGGTACACAACATAATAAGCAGTTGCTGGACCGACACATGAAGAATCTGTTGGCAAGACGCGACAAGTCTGTATTCTTTCTGTATTGGAGCTGACGTTTCAAAAACAATATTTTTAAAAATCAGAGTCGTAACGTCACATCTTACAAAAAGTGTGGTCTGCTGTACTAAACGACTTGAAACCATTCCATTCTGGTGCTAAAAACTTATCTGGTTTTACCAAAAAAAACTTCACATTTGAAATTATGTGTTCATTTTGATCTTGTATATAATTATATGAAAGGAAACTACTGGGCTTTCCATTATGCTAAATAGTACGCGGCAAAACGTTTTGCCCTTTCGCCTTTCGCAGAATTCACTTATTTGCGCAGACAATAACTTATAAATAAAATTATTATTAGTAGGTATGCTCTTGCTATAGGTACATTTCACAGTAGTCCTTGCGTTAAGAGTGAGTATTTTTGGTCTTCTTGTGAGGCATAAACAGGTCCCTATCGAAAGTAACTTCGTATGTACGTAACGTGTAAGGAATGTGTAGAGATTTACATACATATAAGTGTGCATGAATTAGTAGGGGATCGAGTGTCTGGTCTGCTTCTGTTTGTCCTTTTGTCGGTCTGTCTAATTACTTGAGCACACACTTATCATTATGTGTAGAGTGGTGAGTGGGCTATTGATACATTCCTTCCTAGAATTTGCTTTCATAATTCATAATTTGTTGAGAGTGCTCTAACCAAAGACCTCAAAATAAATGCCGTACTGGATTGTGTAACCAGCTAATTCTATTATGGCCTGTAACATTATAGGTGTACGAGTACTTTTGTGTTGTCATTAGTATGCATACTATGTAAATAAATACATATCGGCATGGTTTGCTCAAGTTAAGTCTGAAGGTCTCTACAGATACTTCGGGCATTATATTTGTGGATATCCATGTACCTAGGTACTAGGTAGGTAGCTAGATTTATGTAGATAGCGTTTCTTGTGAATTTACCTTCGGACATATCCAATGATAAGATGACTTCTGACAATTTCTCTAGGCTAGGGACGATCTTTCAGAAATCCCCAAATTAATCTTGTTTACGTTTCTAGAAACTGCAAAATGTTCTGCAATTCGTTTTAAATGGCTCAAAAAAGCCAAGCGTTGAAGAAAAAAAACGAGCCTTTTTATAAACTGTCGATCGGGAAATAGCAATAGCGCTTTCAAAAAGTGTCAAACATGAAGTTAGCCTTTAAAAAAAGCACAGTAAACCCCTTTTCAAAAATAGTCAGACATTGTAATAGTATTGCATTCAAAACTTGTTCCAACACTAAAACGTATTATTTGAAATCTCCAGTAAATGTATTTTTAAATCGTGTAATATTTGCAACGCCCAATATATTTCCCTTCCACGATGTGCATAGTGCATGTAGGTACATCAAAGGAATTTTGTGTGCAAGTTTACTAATAAACATACAGTCGCCTGTCGGTGTCATTTCGGTACCGTATTGCACGCACGCACACCTCCCTATCTACCTACCGATGTATTTATGTAGGTATGTTTGGATAGTTGTATGTAGACTACCCCCAGTATACTGAACTGGTATATATATACCAGTAGTGTATTACCAAATACGTTTGTTACACTGGTTTATTCTAGTTTCTAGTAATTACGGAGCTTATTATGATGACGTGCTTGCGTGGGCTGTTGGTATGTATGTAGGTCATTGTACTTTGAGTTTGCGAGACAATCCACTTACGATTAGGGGAATTAGTGGGTATTAGGAATGGCTAATAGAAAATAAATATTGGTTATTGTTGAAAGGTTAAATGGTTAAAGTTAAAACGGTGGGGAAAAAATGAAGGCTCAAAGAAGTGCATATCTAATTTTCCTAATGGGAATTTCCTTTGAGTGTGTAGTAAGTAGTGTGCCCTTTAGGCTTCAGTAGTACTTTCCCATTTCCCATCCTAGCCCGTCACAAGATCCGGAACGACAGCCCACGAACTCACCGGCCAGCCCGTCCCGGCCGGCTTCATTTTCCTAATCTGTCTGTGTGTATGTAATTTAATTATATTTTTTTATGTGATGTAGGTATATATATGTATCTATAGCTTTAGCTATGTTTAGGATTCAGATACATACATCAGGGCCCTGTCAGATATACACTGCTGTACAAATTAAAGCATTGACAGTGGAAGTTTTACAAACATTATGCATTTTGAAAATGCATATGTTTTCAACTATTGTAGAGAGACATACATGTATATGTGTAGGGTTTTTAGCAATTTCAAGAGCTATTTTTCAAACGTAATACCTATTGAACTTTTCAAAAATTAATAAACTGCATTATACTGAACGTTTCAAAAAGGGTAAAACAGGATATTGACTTCTAAAAAAGTGTAAAACCTGACGCCTGACAGTGAACGTTTTTTAAAAATGTTAAACAAGGTAAACGTACATTGAATGATTCACAAAGTGCTAAAACGTAATATTGAATGTTATATTGATTGTTTCAAAACTACGAAAAAGTTTAAAATTTTAAGAACATGATAATTAGAGTTTTCAAGCGTGGGAAGGTTATAGCATTGAACGTTTCAAAAAGTGCTTTTTTAAAACAAAGTGAAAGCGAGGAATGAACACTTCAAATATAAAAACACTGTATTGTGTATGTATATAACCTACACTAATTTAAGTAGGTAAAATGACATGCAAAGTAGGTAGTTAGGACATTTTACATCTTCAAACAGCATTTTATCTTGCCACATTCATATTTGCAAGGCTCCATTCTACCACTTCGCATCGGTGGTATCTTTCTTTCGGTGTATCTTGATAGTTTTTGCGAGACTTGGATACATGTACGTACACGTAGCCGTAGCATGAATTGAGAATGAATTAGGAATTATGAATATTGTAAATTGTAAGAAATTGTTTTTGGATGACTTTTATGGGTTTTGCATGACCGCACATGCACAACACAACAAGCCATGTCCTGCCCTGCCATGCCATGTAATAATATTGTGTATACAT
This sequence comes from Dicyrtoma fusca, assembly GCA_034695205.1. NCBI lineage: Eukaryota > Metazoa > Arthropoda > Collembola > Symphypleona > Dicyrtomidae > Dicyrtoma > Dicyrtoma fusca. The sequence goes on along the minus strand of JAQFZC010008323.1, from coordinate 6,834 downwards.
ATTCTGTGGACAAAGTAAAATTGGTCATAAAATTATTCCTGTGGCTTTTCACTGGGGGAAGCACTTTTGTCTATAACTGGTTAGTTCTATTAGTTTTTTTTTTTTACATTCCTGCTTATGCCGTGTATTTTTACTTGGAAGATTGAAGTAATGGAGTAGGCACATAGGTAGGTAGGTAGTTAAGTATTTCGTAGGGTATGCTGTTATATCAATACGTATTTGCATCACAAATATTGTACATGTCTTTGTCTGATATTCTGGAAGTTTCAGTGTATGTAATATGTATAGGTAGGCAGTTGAGCTTTGGCTTGCCTTGTTTGCTTCTCTGGAGACTATTGAACTTTTTGTTCTTGTAGTTGTCGGTATCATCCGTTTAAATATTTACCTGTTTGTTTCTTCATTGGGCGTCGGGCTTTTCCATTTTTGAAGAATCAGTATAGGTTTGGCCTTACACTGGAAATTCCTTTTTTTTGAAATTCATGAATTTATTCAAAGTCTTATTTTTTAAAACGGCGTATTTCCAAAATGTGTTTTCAAAAATTACGAGTTGTTTTCAAATAGGTAGGCATGCTTCCAAAATTCCGTGTCAAAAATGATGAATTCTTGTAGTATTTAAAGAAAGGGGGCATTTCAAAAAATGTGCTTTAAAATTAGTGAATTTCTTCACATTGCACTTTTCAAAAAGACCCGTTTCTAAAATTCATTCAGAATATTGACGAATTCATTTATATATTGAATTTTGCAACAGAATTTCCTTTCAAAATGTGCCCTATAGTCCAGGCAAAAAGAAATAATTTGGTTGTGGAATTGCTTTTGAATTAGGGGGGGAAAGCCGCCCTGCCATGCATAAGAGTATAAAGAATAAAAATAAAGGGTGCAGGTCGCACAGGTGGATTGTTTTGTTTGGTGGCGGTGGGCGCTGAGTGCTCCGCTCCCTTTGCTCTCCTGCTGACTTCTCTTCGGGGCACATCTCACTCATCATCTTGTCATCCACAGTTTTACATTGTTGTTTGTAATCATTCTGTAAATATTGTCTCCTACCTCTGTATATGCCTTGTCATGTTTTGTCTGCCAATTGAATGTACCTGGGTACAAACCTACAAACACAGGGCTGACTTACTACCTATACTGATAGATACATAGGTACCTACATACATAGATACAACATGTCCTCTGATTACTGATGAAGCATGTTTACACGGTGTAGTTTACAAATAGGGATCCTATTTATTTGTTTCCTTGTGTAAGCAAGCAACTACCTACCTGATTATGTCTTTGATTGCAAGTTACACATTTGTACGTACCTTGAAGTGTATCCTCTTAGTGGTAAAACCCACGACACAATGCTCAGTAACAAGAACGACCTAACAACAATGCAAATACAAATAGATCTCACGGTAATTGCAAAAATTAATTGTAGTTCAGTTCATTATTGACTTAACCGCGTGCGTATCGAATGACTATCATCTATTAAAAAGAAAAATATCCAATGACTTCGTATTGAACACGCCATAGGCAACGTCGCGTCGTAGTGTAATTATTTTTTTGTAAATTATTGTTTTGTGTATTATTGTTGTTGTTGTTGCTACCTTAAATATTGTTGCAGCTATAGTGGATGTTGTGGAAGGTAGGGACGATTTAATTTAGGTATTTAGTATTTATAATTAGTAATTGTGCACAGTAGTGGGTTAGTTTGTTGTTGTTTTGCTGGATTTTGTTTCATTTTATTTGGATCCCTTGATACACCCTGGATTCATTGATACACCTCCGCGTAGGTACCTACCTAATTTGCGATTTCGATGATGATGATCATTAGCGTGAAAGGTGAAGGGAATCTGGCAGTGACATTGGCTCGGATTTTAATTCAACTGCGTCTTTTAGTCTGTAGTCGGTAGTTTGTACATAGTGGGTACTTTACCATTATACCATAGCATATGTAAGTATAGCGCAGGATAATATTATAAGTTCCCTTTTGTTCTGGAGAACTGATTTGAGATCATACAAGCGTGTAATGAGAGCATATTATTACCTCAATCATTTTTGTATCATGGGATCATTTCTTTCTAGGTTTGTCAAAACAGAATGTCACCTTCCAAAGTGAACTGTAGTATACATCGTACTGTGCTGCTTTTTTGTACTAGAAAGGTAGGGAGTTAGCTCTGTATATCTATATTAGGACAGCGTGATGTATAAAATTTTTGTAAAAAACACCCCCTTTACATTTTTAATGTTTTGCAAAACGTTATTTTTTATCAGTAACAGTTGTGGCCAAAATTATGCTTTCAAACACACCTTTTAAAATCCATTTTTAAAATAATTTGTGTACGAATCAGTTTTAAACAACGAAACGTGGTGCCTCCCTGCGTAGTAGCAGTTAAGCGGATATTTGCGGTAAATGTGTAGGTATTGATGGAAATGTGCAGAATCTAATGTAGGCGCTCGTAATACTTTCCTTCTGCCTCTGCGTATTCCTGGCTAAGAATGTAATATTATAGTCTTGTGTGTGTGTGTGTGTGATGTTGTTTTGTTTTTCGTTTGTTTTTTTTTCATGTGAAGTTCATATTTTTGTGTACACACACACTCAAGTGTGTATATACCTATGTGTCTTCTTTTCTTGGTAGTAGTTTTACGTCGGCGTCGGCTGGTGAATTTTAACTTGGCCTCGTACTCGTAGAGCACTCATAAATGTTATTATTATTAAATTCAAATTGGCTAGGAAACTACGTCGTAATCCTATTCCTTCGTCATTCCCTTACATTTTATGTAATATTGCATTTTCTAGCTGGAGTTGATGTGCGGACACATTTATATTTGTCTTATTACTAGGCATATGTGCCCACCTACTTTAGTACATATATGTTCTTTGGCTAATATTTTATTTTATATTATTACTCCTTTTTTACATTTTTTATATATTTATTTTTACGATCAATTCCCCAACATGGAAGGGAATTTGGAAGTATTTGTTTGTATTTTTGTGCTTAAAAGCATTTTATTTCTCCATTTATTTCTGTTAACGCTCAGTATGTTCCAATGGCAGATATAAATGATTTAGTACAAATAAAAGGGAATTTCATCTCCCTAGTCAAATTGAATAACTTTTGCCATTATGGCTATCTGTCTATATGTTCCTACCTACCTGAAAAAAACTGCAAATATAGGAAGGTGGGTATACATATAATGGAATGTAGAATGTTTAATTGCTAAATATATGTTATTACAGCAACAAGCTCAGTGCTGTATGGTACTCTGTAGCTGTAAAGTACCTATGCTGTCCATTCCTTTTTGGGATAAATTGACCAGCCCATGGTCATGATCATGATATGTGATCTTTATATGCATCTTTTGTACTGTGGGATGAAGTAGGTCAAAATTGAGAAGTAGATTAAGCCTTCCTTTGTTTATGTTATTTGTGCAGTTTTTTCCTTGACTTGACCGGTCGAGTCCTGTAACCACACAAGTCTTGGGGCATAAAATTAATTGCTAAATAACAAGGAAATATTAGACTCTAGTGTTATTGGAAACTGGGAGGTTGTTGCTTTAAACTGTTGTTGTACATGTTAAATACCTACTAATCTGCGAGACTTCTGTCTGCGGTATCCGTGTGCTTGTGCGTAGGTACCTAGGTTAGTTGAATACCTTATAGATTATAGATGTATTTTGTCCTATATGGAGGCAAGGGAGGTGGCTAGTTGCCGTTGATAGATTTCTTTGGTGATTTCCACTAGCTGGAAAAAGGGGCTTGCAATATTTATTACCTAGTCTACATTGAGGACCTTTCGAGAAAGTGAAGTACCGTAAATGATCGATTAGTTTCCCCGGAAACTAATTCATAAAACTGGCTTGGCCCCCTTATGATTTACGTGTTAAAATCCCGGAAACTATTCGAAACCGGAAACTATTTGAGACCCGGTAACTAATCGTTCATTTACGGTATGTATTGCTCCTGAAAAGTTGTGAAATATGTGCATTTGTGGTTTTGGACAGGGTAGTAAGCTATCTATGTATGTATAACATTGACATTTGGTGAAAGTATTGAGTTCGCGTTTCATATATTAAAAAGCAAAACATGAAATTTACATTTTCAAAATGTGCAGTTACTACTTTGCACTTTTGAAGTACTTAGGGCAAAATTTGATTTTACACTTTTTAAGGAGCTTATTTCCCTTTTTACGTTTACGTTTTTAATATGGTCAGGCTTAATTTCGCTTAGGTATTTTAAAAGTATATCTAATTCAATTTATTAATTGATTGATTGTATTTGTATTCAAGTTTAGTTTAAACCAGTCGTTTTAAAAAATCCCAAGAAAATACGAATACATATGCGAATGTTCAAAAAATTCTGTAGCTAATGGCGTCATATTTGCCAGGTCCCAAAGCTTTATACCTACGCGTATTAGAGTAAATAGCCACTAATAATATTTTGAATGATTAGCATTGGATTTGGATTACTCTCTTATATAGAACGAGCGAAAGCAAAGCATGGGAGCAGGGCAACTGTACCGACCGTGTGAAGCTATATACATACTTATATAAATTATATTTTTGCTAAATGTACCTATGCATGTACCAACTTCCATACTATTCTACATACTAACTAATAATGGGGTTTCTAATATTCTTCTGACAGCCTTTGAGTCTGATGGGCTTGGGCTGGTTCTGTAACTGCAGACTCAACTCAACTGCCATTGCCTTCTCCTACTTACCTATCTTTGTTTTTGTTACCTTGTTAACCTTGATGTTGTTGTTGTTGGTCTTCGCCTCGGCTGGTTCTGGTTGTGGTGTGACTATGGAAGGCATTGCGAATTAGTCGAGATTACTCGAGATACTTCTGCTAAGTCGTCTTGCATGTGGTGTGATTCCACTGGTACTGGTTCCAGTTATGGGCTTCTGCCTATAATTATTCTATAGATGTACCTACCTATCCACCTAGTAAGGTACCCAGAATGGCAACACTATTCTTTTTTTATTTATACAATATCCTGTTAGCGAGTACTACACAGTCAGATGCAAACTTTAAGCCCAAACTTCACCGTTCACTCTTGCACAGCCAGCAGCGTATTGGCTCTACTATGACATAATATGCAAAAACAAATTCTATATAGTTATAGCTACAGTAGAAGATTGTAGAGTAAATAGCTAAGCTGATGTAATAGTCACGCTAATTGCCTACCAACTCCAAGTTAAACTTAATAACAGCGCTTATTTTCTAGAAGGTACCTAATTGTAACTCCTTCAAATAAAATTAAATCCAATTTTTAGGTTTCTTTTTCCTGGCCTTCTGGGTTGACTGTTGACTGGTGAGTGGGGGAGAGAAAGAGTGAGTGTGTTCATGTTGGAGGGAAAGCAAAAGTGAAAGGATCTCGTTCAGTTCTCAGTTGGCTAGTGGCTGTGTGTTGGTACACAGTTGGGCAATGGGGAAATGGGAAATGAAGTTTTTACTTTTTGCGTCTTTTCTCTGGGGCCATTCGTTTATTACTTTACATTATTGTAGTTGTTTCAAGGAAACAACTTGTACATGCAGCGTTTTAACGTACCTAGGTAGGTCTTGAAAAAGTTTTTGTAAAAAGGTAATAATTGAAAGGCCTATCTCACCCGACTCACTGCTCATTCAATACTAAAATACAATGCTAGCATGTATTTTTAAATCCACTTTTCCATAGACAGGAAATAGGACCTGCATTCATTGAGGTCTGAAGGCGTATGACTAAACTATTGGCTATATAAGGTCTCTGTGTATATATGTATAGCGTGCATTATTTTTAACGGTAAATTGTTTACGTACATAGCATTGACTGCTGTTTAAAACCGTCTGCACGTCATTGCCTTGCATACTTGTCCTCTACTACTGATTTGCTGGTTATATACTACGTTGTAATATAATAGAAAGTATTCTTGTTTTGTTTTGCTCGTATTACCTGCGCTGGCGCTATATTAGAGTTCGTATTCGATATGTGTAGCGTGTGGTTGTATAGGTCTTTCTATTTTTAGCTGTAGATGTGGCGTAGTAGGGTTGTTGAAAGCTGGGAGTGGAGAGGATTAAAGTGTTACTTTTCGGATGGTTGTGAGAGTGAAGGACATAATTATATGGTGTATCAGTATCAACAGTATCGAGTCCATACTTTGCGTATACATACTTATAGTAGTAGGTACTTTTATAATGTACCTATACTAATGTCATATACATATATATGTGGTTATGTGTTATGGATACGTTTGACCCTATGGTACATAGTAAGACTGTACGGTATCCGATTCCGGTTAGGGGTTTCCATATATTGTATACACCGTAATAGCTCACTAGTCAATGAAGACCTTGCCTTGGTTGTATGTAAACAAAAGGATAGGTAATACCTACTACGTTTTCATTTATAGGGAAGTGTTTAAATGTGTATCACGTTTTGCACTGTTTAAATTCTATTTAGGTATGTAAATGCTACTTTTGTACTAAACGCTTCCTTAATAAATTGTTTAATATTTTTTTTTGGCAGTGCAAATTCATTGTGAAACATTTTAGGAAAAGGGGTAAATACACAGTTTAGCACATTTTGAAAACCTGTAACTGCTATCTTCGAAGGGGTTTGTTCAACGTAAACATTTGAACGTAGCATTGCATTGGCATGGCCCCAGAGCTGAAAGAAGCAGAGCAGGCAAGATAGAGTAGGGCAGCAGTCTGAAAGCCAGCTTGAATTACTGCACGCCTGTCCTCGTCTCTCTATAAATATATAATGCTATGGTGACTATGTGTATTGATGTAGTATAGTGGATGTTGCCCATAGCAACATTCACATGTTAGTTGTTATTACTATTATGAATATTATTATTTGTAAGATT
>JAQFZC010008322.1:0-10295 GCA_034695205.1 Dicyrtoma fusca | reverse complement strand
AAAAGTGGTCGTTACACTTTTGAAAATGTGTAAAAGCGATTTCCAAACTTTTTAAAATGTGTAAAAGCGGTACCTACTCTTTTTAAAATGTGTAAAAGCAGTACCTACATTTTTGAAAATGTGTAAAAGCGGTACCTACACTTTTGAAAATGTGTAAAAGCGGTACCTACACTTTTGAAAATGTGTAAAAGCGTTATCTACACTTTTTAAAATGTATAAAAGAGTTATCTACACTTTTTGTAGACACACTTGTAAAAAGTTATGGATGGTTACTTACCCCACAGTGCTTCTTCCCCTATGAGATAGTGTTGTATGGTGTTGTAATCCTAATCCAGGGAGCTCATCTCCTGAGCATGGAACAGACCAGAGATTGAAGTTAAAAGGAAGACAGAGTCTAGACGATGCGACTGTGGAAATTTCAATGAAATTTCAGAGTGAAACAGGTATTATGAGCCATGTATATTATTGAAGTTAAATTCTCGTTTTTTTTGTTTGTCGTCATAAGCGCCTGTGTACACGGCTCAATGTGTTGGATTCGGTCATGGTGATCAATCATGAGCGAGGATGGCAACTCCCGTCACTTCTTCGTCTAGTTAGGTGGTCGTCATCCCAATCTTTACCAGTTTTGTATACTTGTCACTCATCATCGGCATTATTCACCTTTGGCACATCTCTTCCGCTCCTGCTACCTGACACACTACTACATACACTATCATCTGTAGCTCCTCTCCGCTGCACTGAAGGCAATTGCACTGCACACTGCACACTGCACTTACTTTCACATCTCTCAGCCTCCATGACAGCTTCAGTCTCCATTCTACACACACACAGTCTACATACTTGTACATGCTACCATCGCATCGCCTATTCTACACAATAAACAATACGGCCGTAACACTGACTAGTGAGTAGTAAGCTACTCAGGATCTGAATCATGAGACTCCGAACTGTGTGGATTACATTGTAGTTCTGTAAACATTGCACATCCATCCTCAGACACAGACACACACACACGGGATGAGGAGAGAGATTGTGGATGTACGGAAACGTTCAAGTAATAAAAGGAAGATGGTCTTTTATTTTTTTTCCCTTCTTCTTCTTCTTTGGTCCCGTCCATCATTTCATCCCTTCTATGGAATCATCTTTAAATCTCTTTCTCGCTCAATGTATCGTTAACTTCAATACTTGTTTATCTTTGTTGCACTCTATTGTTCGGACGTGCTAAATGTATTAATGGGAAATGGGAAATATCGAAATGCAACTTCAGCACACAGAGCATGCATACATACGGCTGAGCACCTTACAGGGGAATTATTGATGATGGTGACAATCAAAAAATATTCGACTCTATTGTACTACGGAGCTTAACTAGTATAGTGGTAACTGCTATCTATAGCTATAGCTATAGCTCTATAGCTACAGCTACAAGACTCCCCGATATGATAGAATAATAATTCATTGATTGATATTACATGGGCTGTTGTTATCTTCCCCAGATTACCATCTCTCTTATGGGATTTGAGAGACCGCGATTCCGATGCTGATCCTGATTGTGAGTTGAAATTGAAAGTAGCACTCATACTCCTGGTGTGTTACTTTCCACTGTTTCTGATGAAGGTACCGGCTGCGCTACTGACAAATCCATGCACTTCAAAATCAAAGCTCAAACATTGAGCAATATGTGGAGGTTCGGTACTGGCCATTGCATTGGGCATTGGGCATTTCAAGTGAAGCGCACATTTGTTTCCGTGTGTCTATTTTTCTATTTGTAGTGGAAGGCAATGCGATGAAATTTATACGTCCTAAACAAATCTGCAGTGAGTATTTATCCGGTTTTGTTGGAGTAGTGGCTAGGCCCTAGCTCTAGTTTGGGAGATATCCATCTAGACCTAGTAAAAGTAAATGGTATATCAAAAATCCGGGTAATCCAGCCAGCCCAACCGTTCCAGTCCAGTGTAAGGGCTACTATAGACGCTCATATAGAGGCATGGCTACATACATGAAGATCCTTCGGACACGAGAATCACCCAACGCCCTGTCCAATCATTCCCATGTATGTATGCCCCCCCCCCTAGGTACATGGAGGTACATAGATATGACGCACAGTTGACTGTCCACTTTCTACACGAATGCAATCAAATCAATACATAGATATAGAGACACTCTGATGACGTTCCCCATTCCTTATTATAATCGTAATCATTTCATTGTAATTGTAATGCTCACAATTTATTGCGGTTCATTATTTATTGAAGTGGAAAAGCCTTGACAGTTGTTACATGAAATTACAATGTTGTGAATTTGAATACGACGTCAGTATGTACATACAGCTAAATTATATGAGAGCCTATTGGTACAGTGAATTGACTTAAATAGTGCTGTGAGCGTGATTGCATATATTTACCAGTAATTTCAATTTCCACGGCAGTACTGTTATTTAGAAAGAGCACAAGTCATTTCGCTCTGGTCTCTGGTAGTGTCTCTGTAGTAGTCATCCACATCCCAGTCTAGCACTGTAAAAACATACCTCCCTACAATTGAAAACCACAGCTTTACACTAATGGCTTTAAATACAGGAATATTGTATGGAGGCACTGACTAGTGACACTTTAATTGAAAAATCCCACGGTATGTATAACGGTAATCGTTTCGGGGGAAAACTCTCCGCTTTTTGTCATCAAAATCATCGTCAGAACAACTTCTATTCTAGCTGAAGTGACTGATGGTCACGCATTTTGTTCATTATGCAAAGCATACATATAGGTAGTTTGATTTATTTAAATAAAATAGAAATGCTTAGCAAGCCTCAACAAAAAATCCTGATTGTTACATTAGTATTACTTTATTATAATAAATTAGGTATGTATGAAGCAGGCACAGACATGAGTAGGATTATCGATAGAATTGCGAGATATATTTGAAATGTTGAGCCTTGTGTGTTTGGTCTTGGTGTGTATACATAGTTGGAGGAGATAGGCATAGAGCTTTGCTTTGACTGATACTTGAAGGTTATGTGGGCTCAGAATATTAATGCAGTCACATGCAAGCGAGAGAGAGAGAGAGAGAAAGAGAAGTACAGGTGAAGATATAGTATTACAGGGAGGTCGAAAAAATAAGAGCTGATCTGTCAAGACGAGATGGACACAATAGTGTTAATTAGGAGAGGGGGGCGGACTTTTCATGAGTCTACGATTACGACTAACAACCTAATACGATGACGTTCAGATTGCTCGTTGGGACTTTCAAAAACTTCTAAAAAATCTCTCATCTTTGACTTCCTCAGCTTCAAATCTAATCATTATCATCCTTATATCATCCTCTTCTGACTGCTGTTTATCTACAGTAACATCCATACACGCCTGGAATTATTATTTATACGTGATAATACGTGAGTATGCACGCTCTCTGTCTTCATCTGCCCACGTCTGTAGGCACAGACGGGGGAAGAAACAACAGTCAGCATTTTCCGATTTTTCAGTACAAACTTCCAGGCACATTGTACGCACTAGCAAAGGTAAGGCAGTTGAGGATCCTTCTTGAAGCTTTGACCAAAGATCACACGTAGAGAGAAAGAAGAGATGAGTTGATGGTAGGAGGAATAAATGGATTTCTTATTGTAAATTTCTATTGTACGAGGGTCGATGGATCTACACTATTAGTGTGCCTTCCTAGCTGCCTATACCTTCTCTCTATTAACCTTTTCGAAACGGTACTATTTCTAGCTTTATATCTTTTTTAGTGTTAATTTCTCGTTTTACATCTTTTTGAAAATGTTCATTTCTTACTTTGTATCTTTTTGAAAATGTTCATTTCTTCTTTTGACACTTTTGAAAGGGTTAATTTCTTGTTTTGCATCTTTTGAAAATGTTCCTTTCTTCTTTTGACACTTTTGAAAGGGTTAATTTCTTGTTTTGCATCTTTTTGAAAATGTTAATTTCTTGTTTTGTATCTTTTTGAAAATGTTCATTTCTTCTTTTGACCCTTTTAAAAATGTTAATTTCTAATTTTGACCTCTCTGTAAGTCTTAGTTCCTGGTTTTAGCTGTTTTTGAAAATGTTATTTCTAGTTTTGATCGTTTTATCAAAGTCGATTTCTAGAAAAAGGCACTTTTCTAAGGTATTCTTTCCATGGTTTCATAGTTGGGAATACATAGGTTAAATATTGTACTATTTTCAACTTCAACCCCAACACTTCAACCCTTACAGAAACAAATGTGCCTTCACTGTGTACTGTATAGACTGTAGACACCTAGTCTAGGCTGAACTTATGAGGTAACTTGTATGCCTAGGAATGGTAAGATCATACCTATTTAATGCAATTATGTATAAACTACCTTGATTTTTAAGTTATTTTTGTACCTACATATACACTATGTACAGGATCCATTGGAATGGATGGCAGTGGCATAGAACTCTGCTACGTTTCACGGTGGACAATCAGATAGTGAGATAGTCTGCGTCTCAGGAATGAGTATGTATGCTTAAGTATAGTTTTGTGATTGTGATTCAAATTCCTCAGTTACTCCCATTCCCGAGTCACTATATATATAGACATAAAAAATATACCTATGTATAACTGTTTTTATATCTATAGAGAGAGAGCTATAGGACAGAGAGGCGAAGTAGTACATAATTGTGAGTAAATCTGTAGAGTACAGAGTTAAATGTTGATGGGATGTGATATGATAGGACACGATACGATATTATTTGCCTTTTGAGACAAGTGAGTGTGTGTGTGTGTGTGTGTGTGTTGGAGTTGGGATGCGGAGAGAGAGAGAGAGAGAGATGCTCTGTGAAACTGTTGGTTGGGGACTGGCGAGTAGACGAGGTGGGTAACACCTGTAGGATGGCACTATCATGTGTTATCTGTCAGTGTCCTTAGCAGATGGAAAGTTTCGCAGCAGGATTTGCCGATGCTTCGCCGGTGATCCACACGATCTTACTAAATTATGATACACACTTCTATGGGCCACACACAAACCGAATTATCCTTACAATGCTAACATTTCTATACACTCATACAGATGACGGATATATTAGTCGTCTCAATGACTTCTTCATCCACCTCTTTCTCTCTCTCTCTCTCTCTCTCATGTCTGTCCTATTCCTATTCTCATCTCATCTCCTCCGTGGCTTATCTTCTCTCGCACTGTAGTCACCATTCCAAGCCAACAACGGCAGCAACAGCACCAACAACAACAACAACAATCAAACCAAGACTTCATTTATCCATAGAGATAAAAGCATAGGAGACACCTCATGGCTTCACAAAGGCAGACATGATTGTAATCAAATTTAAATACTGAGCATATCTGCACATTAAGACTGGGAAGGAATTTGCAGGTAGCTGCTATACCCTATTACTTCCATTGAGCCACACATATACGCACTACAATAGCTAATAATGTAATTTTATCAGTGTACATACATACATGTATGTATGTATCGTTCAAGCCTACTCGTATGTAATTTAAGTAGGTATGTATGTGACTCCGTAATAGCATTATTAGCCTTTATATTACAGTACAAGAAGAAATAGGAATCAGATTTAGCTTTTAAAGGCTTGTCGACTTTATCGCATTTGTGTATTTATTGGATGAAATGAGCACAAGAAATTTATTCAGGTAGACTAAAAAGAGTTCTAGGTATCTACGTAGCTATGCACACTGTCGGGTCTATACTCTATATGTAGGTACTATAGCCTATAGCTATGCACAAGTTGATGCTAATGCTAATACAGTCATACAGTTATGACACCATTCATTCTTATACAGGCACATTCATAGACTTTATATCTCTGTAGACAAGTTACTGTACTAGTCACTATATAGCTACCAAAGCTACCCCGGCGATCCATGTATACAGAACAGAGTAACCAGGCGAGTAAAATATTGTTCTGCTTGTACATATGTACGTTGTAGTTCAGTACTTTATGACAGCGTACTTGTGTGCTGTCCATCCAATGGTCTGTTCCTACTCGACGTCGTAATCGTAATTACAAGGAGGGCCGGCATGAATGTATAAATGCAGTCATAGATTATAAAAGACATAACAATTGAGTCACCATTACTATTACACGGTATGAGTATTTCAGTCAGCATGCTATTATTATTACAATACGAAAATTCACTGTACTGTACTGTACTGAACAGTACAGCAATGCCTTCCCATCCATAGCATTGCTCGTACACTTTAATTCCTGGTCATTGTCATTCTTAACTTTCCGTGAGCCTAGCTGCACCGTGTTGAGCTGACTTTTGAAATGGACGTTGATTATTCTCGTATTAACTTAATTTGTCAAGAATATGAGTATATGAGTACTTGACTATGTATACGTTGAGTGAATGTTCAATTGCATGCACTGCACTCGAGTCGTCGACGACTAAAAGGGAATTTCACGAAATCTACAAGATTTATGAATCTATATATCTGTGTACACTCCCAGTCAAACTGATTTATTTATACATCCATCCATCCACCCAGTCAGTGCATATAGACTGGCCTCCCATTCTGTAAAACAGTATACTGTTATAGGTATACAGCCTACAATTTATTTATTAGCTGCTAAACCAAAGCATATAGTACCTGATGCAAAAATATACTGAATATAAAAAAAATTATTCAAATATTGTAATTGAATGGGCAGATTCCAATTAGGAATTATTTCCATAGCTGTTTCTATTTATAATTTAGTGGCAATCAATTTATCTGTCAGTCTCAAGCAGCAGACTCGCGAGAGTGCCAAAATGTCATTTAAAAAATCATTAAGGAAGGTAGGGAGCACACATATGTAGAGGTGGCATTCATTTTTTTTATTAATTTAGGGATCTCCAAGTGTAAGCTTGGAAGTCCCAACGATTAGAAGAGCCTCTCGCTCCTCAAGTAATGTTTAATGTGCTCATAAAGATATGGATTAGGTTTTTTTGATTGCCAGGGCGAGAGAGACACAGGCAAAATAAAAAGCGTGCTACTATTGGAGGTAATGGGGAGAGTAAATGAATAGCGTGAAGACTGTAAAGAGGACGGTTTGTTATTTGATTTTTTAACAGATTTCTAATTTGACGAGTTCTACAGGCACTTGGAGAAGTGGAGGGAGCTTGGGCTCTCCGGTGTGACGGCTGGATTAAAGGGATTTTCGGTGGAGAAGACCGTCTGATTTCCATAATAAGTCGGGAGAGTTGCGGAAGAGCTGAGAGGTCGGAGGACGGTAGACAGTCGTGGAGTTTTGGGTTTGACTGGAGAAGTAATCTAAGGAAGTCGGGGAAGAGAGAGAGAGAGTTGTTATATATAATATCGTATGAGAAAAGGAGGGCTGGTTGACTTCATGGCATCTGTGAGGGTTGACTTGACGATGGGCTGATTCTGAGCTGATGCAAATTCAGATCACGGAGTGGCAATATGGATGCGGAGAGATAGGAGAGATGAAGGAAAGAGATGATGATGCCAGTGTGGAGCGTGTAATTTATTCGTTACCATGTTGGGAAAAAAGCGGATAGTGATGGTTGCTTATCAGGACATATTCTTTTATTAGAGCCTTAAGGTTGGGTAAAAGTATTGCCAGTAAGAGTTAACTATGAGGGTTTTTTTTCTCCATTATATTTCTCTTTCATTTTGTTTTTGTCATGTTGTGTCCTTGCCCTCCATGTGACTGACTGGTCCTGGTCCTGGTCCTGCTTCTGGTTCTCTGATATGGCACGGCACTACACTGTCATTCAGTCTGTACCTATCAGACGCAGCAACATGCCTGTTTGTTATACGTTATGTTTGTGGATGGAAGTATGATCGTTCTAGTTTATGCGGTGACTCCTTAAAATGACAACTTTGAAAACAAAGGCATATCCAGAGAGCGAGCATCCGTGCTTTCCACTTGGCAAACGGCAAGACGAGAAGGCGAAGAAGAAGACAAAAAAACTACATGAATGTGAGTTTTGCCCATACTTACAGGATTTTATTGTGATAGAACGTTGAATTTTCAGCGGAAGCATATCATCACAGGACCAAAATGGAAGTGGAAATCATGAATCACGTCACAATCACGGACTTTTTAGAGTTGACTGAAGCTCAGAGCGTTATTTTTTTCTTTCTTGGTTTCCTCTGTCTTTCTGTCCTTCTGCAGGGCGGTGCACGGTGCGGCGGAGACAGTCCGTTATAGAATTATAGACATAAAGTGGAGCTTGTAGTCACATGTAGAAAAATGTGACTATTGTTTATAGGATTTTGATGTGGACACCAAAGGAATTTATAGTCATTGTTTCATATATGAGCCTCAGCTCGGCACTACTGGGAGGCAGGCAGGCAGGCAGGCAGGTCCATTGCACCGGGATGGAAGAAAGAAGATGGAGAGCGAGAGAGAGAACGATGAGTCTTGGATAATATGATGTAATATGAAGGAGACTCAAAGAAGCAAAGAAGTAAATGAGTTTTCATGACGATTTTTGATACAGGAATGAGAATAGGAGTCAGCATGTGGAAGACGAGTAAATCCTTGAGGGGATTTCAGGGAGCTGAAGAGATGTCAAATGGTCCAGAAGTTGCTAGGATCTTTCCAGCGGTCGTTCCAAGTCGACAGCACTATCTGAACATTATGGCCTTCGTGACGAAATGGCTCAGATTACCATGTCTCCACTGAATGCCAACTTCATCATTCTTCATACAACTCTCTCTCTCTCTCTCTCTCTTCCAGCTACACCGTGTCTTTTTTTGCCAAAGCATCTTCATTCACGGAATCCCATCCACGCGTCCATTCTCGACGATTCTTTCAATGTTTCTCCAGCTTTGAACCTTCCACATTTATTTCTACTTTGTTCTCAGTTCCTCCAACAAGAGATTCCAACGTAATACATATACAGTATACTCTAGCTATAGTCTCTATATAGTTTACAATAAATTGTACCTACAGAGACGTAGACGTCCATGTATGTAGTAGCTGCATCCGAATTTTACGGTGCGTATGACTTTTTGTGTGTGTGGATTTTTGATAGGGTATATCAACTCCCTTCAAAGTCTTCTCCCTCTCCCTCCCGCCTTCTCCCTCCAACTTTAACCGACAGTCATTTTAGCTGAACTTTACCAACGAATAAAAAAAAGTTTGCAAGACTTTCTAAGCTCACAAAAAGCCCTGTTTAAATGCTCTTCAACTTCTTCGAAGAAAGTGTCACAAAGATGGAAAACTTTTAAGTTTTTCTCTCTCTCTCTTTCTCTCTCTCTCTGTTTTTTTAAAAAAAAATATAGAATGAAGCAAGTCCATAGTCCACAGTTTCATAGTTTCATAGTTCTGTAGGAATACTACTAGTTATCTACTATCTACGGATCTCCACCATTCCCTCCTCAATTTCATTGGTATTAATATGTTGGAAAGGAGATTGTTACGTAACTACCGTTATTTCCACAAGTGAAGATAATTAACAGTCGCAGTTGGTAAGCCCTTAAGTAAGGTTATAAGTCGGAGAGTCTCATTGCATTCTCATCTCGGAATCAAACCTCTAAAGTGTCCTCCTTCCTCCCTCTTATCGTCTCTAAGACTTTTGATTCTATTCTGAGGTGAAGGGATATAGGGGGAGATATAGATCCCATTTATAGGAGAGTCTATATAATCACAAGTATGGAAATGAATCAGATCAGTTTTACGGGGTAGTATTTTAGTAGAAGCTTAGGGCTGCTTTCACTGTCATTTTAATTATTCCAGGATGATATTATTATTTGCCACTATGTACTACGTGCATAAATACAAACAGGTTGTAACTTTACTACACAGTAATTCCGTATTTTTCGGTTTTATTCAGTTTAAGGAAAAGAAAGTGGGATCACTGATCAATCCCTTGGAGTTTAGGTACAAATTTTGATTTACATATGTATAGCTCTACATAATTACTGTAATCCTTTGTATTGCCTATTCGAAACTGGGGAACCATGGAAGAAATGCTTAACAAAAGGGATTAATTCTATAAAGTAACTTTTTCAAAACGGTCAAAACTAGTAAATAGCACTTTTCCAAAACAGTCAAAACTAGTAAATAACAGTTTTCCAAAACAGTCAAAATAGTAAATAATACCTTTTCAAAACGGTCAAAAATAGTAAATAGCACTTTTTCAAAAACAGTCAAAACTAGTAAATAACAATTTTTCAAAAACAGTCAAAATTAGTAAATAACACTTTTTCAAAAACAGTCAAAACTAGTAAATAACAGTTTTCCAAAACAGTCAAAATAGTAAATAATACCTTTTCAAAACGGTCAAAACTAGTAAATAACACTTTTTCAAAAACAGTCAAAACTAGTAAATAACACTTTTTCAAAAA
>JAQFZC010008321.1:0-10295 GCA_034695205.1 Dicyrtoma fusca | reverse complement strand
CATTGAAATCACCCCCAATGATTATACTTGAACTGTGAAACCGATGCAAAACATCTGTAACTATATCTTCTAGTTTAGACAGGAAAGAAAATAATACATATGTAGTTCCGAATTTTACAAACATTACGTAATTTATTGAACATGTAGTACATAGGTAAGTCTTTTATTTAGAACTTATCTACCACCATGTGCGGCATCTTTCTCTTTCCTTTAAATTATAGAAATTAAATTATCGATTATCACTCATCTGCATCGCTCATCTCTACCTTTGCCCTACATTAAATGTCGGGATACAAGCTTACCTACTGTAAGGAAAATACCTGTTTTACAGACAGTATCTTGCTACTGCTGTTACAGAGGGGAATTTACTAACCACGCACAACATAAAAAACAAGGGTATACAAATAGGATGAGCATACATACTAATAAGGGGGATATTATTAGCGACTTTACGGTATACAAAGTCCTGTAACCACACCAATACTCATTACAGCTGCATCCGTAATTCGCAATACGACATACGACGAGTACATACGTAGATGCAGAACGTACTTGACTATGCATGTGCATGGGTTAAAAACAAGGAATGAAAAAAGTACGTGGGATATTGGACACAAAGTCCAAAGTTCAGTGAGAAAAATTAATTCTACAGTGTCTACATACCTATGTACATGCAAAGACAGAGAAAAGAAGGCGCTAAGACTTTGTACTTTGTACGCAATCTCACTTTTGCCTTTAGGAACCAGGTATGCCCCTCAAAGTATCAAATTAATGAGCTTAAAAACAAGTAATTTACTTGGGAATGGTCCTCGCTATACACATGAACTGTTTGAACAAGTCATAGACAGAGCAGGATTGAATCCATCAAATTAGTCTTCCTTATAGTCGTCCCTTTCCGTCGAACATTCGCACAATGTTCAGCCGAGCTGCACGCATCATAACGATCCTGCCGTATGCACACTGTGTAGTTCCTTTCATTATTATACAATTTCTTTGCTTTCATAACAGAAAGGAGAAGTTACACACTACAGTACTAGATAGCTCAAAAACAAAAACAACGCAACATGATTTGAGTAGCCTTTCAACCAGGTAGGTACATGTTGCGTACGAACGAATCATACTTTGCAATCATTCAGTACTTGCAATTGTGCATTTCTTCTATTCAGCCTGGAAGTTGCATTTAGTTTTATGAGTTTCCCCTTCGTTAGATATTAAAACATGGGATAACCACAGAATAGACAATAAAGTTAAAGTAGGATTTTATAGATATGATGTACCTAGTACTTACCTATTTAATTGGACATGTAAACCTGCTTCATTTAATAAGTGAATCAAACTTTTTTAAACGATCCTGTCTCAACACTCTCAACTTCAACTTTCTGTTTCCACGTGCTATGCCATATGTAAATTGAGGAAGCATTGCAATACCATTTCTAACTCAAAGGTGGGTCGTTCCTAACAGAAATTCAGGTCAAACTATAGCCCATCACCTATAAGATACTGTACACACTTTTTTGGACGTAAACTGACAACAATTTACAGATATACGTGTATGAGTCAAGATAACAATAATATCTTCCTTTCTTACTTCTTACGGCCTGATTTTCGCAACAGGAATTTTATTTCCTACAACTGAATATGCGCAATTACACGCAAGCATGTGCATATAATTAATTCGTTTTGTTTTGTAATGCCAATACTAAATAGCAAACTGAGGTTACAGGTTATTACAAAAAGGATCACAAGTGAATGCCATCACAGGGAAATACAAATCAAGCAATTTTGTATGAAGATACAGAGGGCGATTCTGAGATCATGGTATGTATGTACAGTACCTACACACAGAGTACGGAATGCAAATAACCATCAAAGCGACTTACACAACCAACGTTCCTAACCATAGTGGGGGTGGGACTCAGCCTGAATTAAAAACCAAACCATTTATCTAAGTTGCTAAACTTTACAATGAGGTTTCTAAAATTCCCAGCCTGAGAGTGACAAAAAGTTTTATATATGTCTATAACTTCCATTCGTTTTGTAAGAATTAACTAGGCACACGTGCACACGTACACAGAAAAGCGGGCAGAAGCAACGATTGTCAACTGTAGCCGTATTTATTCAGAGCCCGTGCCACCGAGCAAACGGGCTCAGACTTCAGAGCGTCTCAATGGAATTTAAAGTGACAAGCCATGCAATCAACCATGAACCGTTTAAACCGATATTAATATTCCGGAAAGCTTCTTTCAAATGTCCTAGTCCTTGTCTGACAATTGATACCTTCATGAATTGGATCAGAGACTTACCGCCCAAGCATATTAAGTTTCGCCGAAAATGAGTTCTACAAGAAACCTTTCTTCCTGCTATGCATTAATACAACAGAGCTTTACTTTACAGCATATCACCGTCCGGACAAGGTGCTTCAGTACAACTCTTCCTTGCTTGACTTCAAAGCAACATAAATTCACCAGTTTGAAACTTGATGATTTTTCAAACTAAAATAACACATTTCTTTTCAATGATCCTCTCATAAGCAGTTGTTAGATGAATTAGAATTAATATGCATCCATAGTGTAGCCCACAGTCTGCATTCGTCCTGTGTTTACAAATAAGTTATTCATAAGGACAAACATTTTCATTTTTTAGTATAAAAGATGATAAGTCAGAGCAGAGATAATTATGCATCCGTGTCACTATTTTAGGAATCTAGGAATTATAAATTAAGATTGTAGTTTTATCGCTTAGAGATACCGACACACAACTCAAAGTCCAACGCTGTCCAATGAACGAGAAAGGACGGAATATAAAATACGAATATGTACCTTTGTATACATGTTTATTCTTATATTTAAAAACTATCCACAATCCACATTATCTCACAGTATCTGTTGTATGCGGATTTTCAGCACACCCATTTCAATTTCAATCACAACAGGATATGCTACTAACATCTACATACTTATTTGTTTAGATTTGATGTTTTATCACTGTAAACCACACTATGACCGGAGGTCAATTTGCTTTCATTGAAATTGTCATTTACAACTCACAACTCGACTCAATACAACTATCTCCATTTTTATGTGGGTAAGTATTACTTAGCAAAATACAGAAAACAGCTTTTCTCTAATTCTATCCACGTATACATAAATGTCAGATTGAGATAAAATGAGTGACTCCATTCATGTGCTTTCATCATTATGTTACTTTATTATTTAAGCTTCAGCTCAATAAATGTGGCGAGCTGTCTCAAAGGGAGTCCAAAGTGCATTACAGATAATGTAAAACATTGTACCAAACCGGATTCAACTTTGTCTTGAATCACTTCATCCGACATCACTTGATCGATTCAACAGTATGTGATATCTTAAGAATTAGAAGGAAGGAAGGAATACGGAGAGAGCGATAGAGAGGGAAAGAAGAATCCAATTATGTACATTGCTTGGTTGAAGGTGGCGCAAGTCCAAGTCCAAAGTCTTCAAGATTTCATGAAACATGATTCCAGGGCACGCATACATATATACATAGCTATAGGCAAGCAAAATTGGAATTAGCGATACAACGAGCAGATAAACTACTGGGTAAGACCTCTACACAGGCCGAAAGGTGATACTGAGTAATTAGGGATGTTGCAATTTTAACAAATTGGTTTTGGATTTCGATATACCAGACAAGTAAAAAATATTCTTCTAGAATTTGACCCCAGACACTACTGAGTAATACGATCAGCAGATCACTGGCAAAACTAAATAATATTAAATGTCAAACACTTATTAACCTTATTAAAAAGAAAATTACTGCTTGACAAATAAAAGCACAAAAACAAAATGCTTAATTTCAAGAATTTCAAATATAAACGTGATTATCTGAGACAAAAAAAAAGAATAAAATAAACGTCAAGAATGATCGGTGTATGGTATGGGCGATTTTTAGTTTTATATTTTATTCAGACTCAAAACAGGTAGGCAATTTATGCCGATCTCTGAACGGCATGATTTGTAGCAAAAAGTTACTTGGCAACTTTAGCGCTCAGCAGTGACGAAATTTTATTACAAATAGATAGATAAAGGAAAACAACAATCTACTAAATTAGGCTACAGCAATAATTACATTTAGCAGAGTATAGAGTATGGTCATGTACTCGCACTTACTAATGCTCAGGAGTATTCTTTCACACAAGGACATGGATGGGTCAACACATAATTAAATTATTTGGCGTTGCGATTCGTATACATGCCAACAGCATAGAAAATAGTTCACGAGGTATGTAGGTTGTTATTTTTGCAATCAAATCAGTCCCAACACATTCACCATACGATACATCTAATTTAGCAACTGCTCCCTTATAGCGGCTATGAAGATCAGATCTACAAAACCGAAAATTATTCATCGTGACGAAAACGAATAATTAGGTTAATCCAATTATACCGATTGTTACGCAAACACTACCAAAAACCATCAGAAAAACTTCGTCCTTGCAAAAATTGTATCCTATTCTAATAGCCTCGAACGTATCTTTTCATAATGCTTTCGACTGCATTATAACTCATAAGGATAGAAGCTTAACATGGGCTCTATCAGTACACATCATCTTAATGAAGTTAAAAGCATTGCATTGCATTGTGAAGATGAGCCTCCGATGATTAGAATAGGATTCACTATTTGGTAAAATGTATTCGGCGTTCCAGATAGGTTGCTTTGGTAGAGTGTAGATTACCTATCTACATATGTACAGTATTCATGTTTTGGCTTTTACAAGTAGGATTTTTTAAAGGTCATTGCACCATCTTACATTAAAAATACGCTTGACGATGATACTTTAATTTGTGATTTTTGATAATCTTTAAGTGATATTTCTTCTGGCTTATAGATCTAGCTTATAGAAGCACTCACAGTGGCAGGTACATACTCTGCAAGTCAAAGCAAATTTAATCCCATCTAAATTAAAACGTTCACCAGGCTGTATTATACTAGGTATATATGTACCTACCAGATTTTGTATGAATGTTTACACTTTTCCAGCTGTGTCAAAGGCATACGACTAGCATAAACGTAATTACTTGTTCAAAATACTGACAATACTTAGCAATACTCATTTGGCAGCGATGCATCCGATATTAAACGTAAAACAATATTTGGTATACAACATTTAGCGCAATTAGACTTATACGAGGCTAAATTCTTCCGAAATGCATTTTTACCAACAACCGTCAAAAATCTGCTGTAGTTTTAAATTGGACACCCTGTCACATTAAGTTGGGCCCAATACATTAGATGGGCTAGATAATCGGAAGCATACCTACCTAGGTAATAATAACACTACGCAGTGCTTTTAATGAACTAAGCGAGAATGCATAATTTTTGCAAAGTGAAATAAATAAACTTTAAGTGACTGTTGATTGCGTGTTAGATAGCCACTGAAATATTTTCATTCATGGGATCAAATATGAATATAGGCACAGCTACATTCCCACTGGCATTTTACAACGCCTACAGGCATAATATTAATGTCTCGAAAATGTATGCAACTGCGAAACTCATTCTCAGAAAGCTAAATTAAATTTATTCTTCAAACATTTGCAGAGGTTACCAAAAAGAGATACAGTACAATGCAAGTACAATGGGGTTAAAGTCGAATGCCGTCATTCCCAGCTGCACTTTGGACTTTGTTTCCAACTCCGCAATAAAAAAAATCCTAATCGTAAGTATAAGTATAGGGTATAAGGCGTATGAAAATAGCCAGGCATTATTATACTGACAGGTACAGTGGGAGTTGGGAGTGCATACTGCATACTACAGCATACATGAGCAAAAAGTAAAAGCTCAGTATAAATTCCAACATACTTATAGATGGTCTTTTCTCTCGCAGTAAGTGGAAGCTTAAAAGTTTATATTACCTATTCAATTTTTAAAAGCAAGAAGATGCTTTGCGAATAATATTCACTTATCGTATGTATAACTTGTTCTGCACATGCATGCGTTGACGTCTGGTTCAACACTTTGAACTTTGTACCCGGAGTAAAGTAAGTAGTACGTACATATATGTTATGTGTTTGCAGAAACTAAAATTTATTTAAGGAAAAGCTAGCAACCCGAGCTCACGGAGGTGAATTCAATCATGTACTCGCATCGCATCAAGACCAAAGTAGGCATGCATATTATTGTATCTACCTAACCTACAACTCTTAGAGTTGCGCTTTACAGAAAACACAGCCAACTGCCTCTTAAGCAGCAATGCAAGTGGTACACAATGATTTCATTGAAGAGAAAGAAATCGTTCAGACCTTTTCAAAATGCACCTTAACTACATACCTATATATAAGTAACCCTAGCAAATTGTGTCTTCTAGAACTTCAAGTCAACAAATTCAGGAACGAGCATAGGTAAATGAATGTCAAAGATGTACACATAGAGAAATATTTTGAATTCGGTTTGTTGTACATTTCTTGCAAATTTATATTTACATTGAAAACGTCATTTTTTCCCAAATACCACTGCAAATTTTACTGACAGGTACGGCAAACATTGTTTTGCTGCATTATGCACTTGCTAGTTTTACTACGTTCAATGATTTTCGTGTACCATAAGCCATAGCCATTCATAATACAGTAGATCCAGCAAAACGTACAGGATGCCCAGCAAATACTTTTGACGTCAAGTCCCGCGATAAAATATTTGCGATTTGCGACAGTCTCAGTCTCTGCAAATTTTGGTGTTAGAACCTTGTATTACTATAGTAACCATCCTTACTGATAGTTTGAATTGTTTTTAACCGAAACAAAGCGATATGCTAACAAAATCATTATGTTACCATAAGTTCTTCAGTCAAACTTGGAATTCAGTCCAGGACGGGATGCACAGAATGAATTAAGTACAATATTTTCCAACGCGTAACTATCAACTAGCTCGTATCGTTTAATTTTTAACCAAATCCAATCAATCATTATTCATTATCCTGCTGTACAATTTAACCAGCATTGAACATTTTAAACGACAACAGCTTGAGGATGACTAGATTGTGTTCATTCTTACTTCTACAGTCGTTGGTTGCAATTTGTCTTGTTAAAATCATAAATCGGTATTGTTTGCTCAAGATTTTCAGATGGTTTTAAAATAAAACGGAAAATCCTATTCCTGAGCGCCACATACAGGTAATAAGTGAGCCCACAAATCTAACAAATTGTTTTCATGAAATCGCACCCTTTACAAATTTGTCTGTTATTCAGTAATTTTTTCTCCCAAATGAACTCATTTTGTTTTACCGGCTGTCACATCAACTAGCCGACAGCAAGCCGAATTCGCTAGGGAAAAACTGCAAATTTGAGCAGGGTCCATGCTAAAACCCTCCGAATATTTTTGTGTGTAGTTAGAATAGTAACGAAAAGTAGCACACAACTCACCAGAAGACGAGTCAATCGTTTCCTCCAAGCTCGGACTCCTGAAATCCAGATGAGGTGAAGAACTTCTCTATCAAAGTTAACATTGAAACCTTCATGGGTAACAGAAAACGAAAAGGCAACTGCCGAATGTGCTTCAGCCATCGTTGATCAGGGTTACAAACCCTGACTGACCAGTAAATAAGGAAAATAAAACTTTAAAAGTCTTGAATATAGCGTACTACACAGCAGTCGACACAAGTAAAACGTTAAACACTCAAAACGTTGACGTTTATCTGTTGTCTGTGGCACAAACCGTCGAACCAGTTCAGCTGAGATGAGAATCACAAGTCTTTTGAATCCCGACGCAAATGTACCCAGCAATAGACTACTAGCCCGAAGCCTGTCGACCAACCAAGTCTAGGTTCCAACAAATTTTAAACTCTGTACGATGTACCTAATACTGTTTAGAATACTGCGTTCGCTGCATGTGGTTGGACGTTGAATCCTTCAAACCCTACAAAATATAAATAAAGAAAACAATCAACAATTAACTTTATTTATGATCCCTGAATTATACAAAAAATACGAATTAGTTTAACCCCTTTATGCATTTTGTTTCTTAATACTCGGATAACCTTGATGCATTAAGTCATCGTTCAGTTTTTAAAGCTGTGACGAATAGTTTTGTGAAAATGTAGTTTAGTACAGCGAATACTGCGAAAAACTTGACACTCACAAAACTACTACAGCAGCGCAGAGGTAGCGTTTCAAAACTGACAGTCACAACAATTAAAATTATTGTAAAGTTAATCCCAATACCATCACATTTGATTTTTTATCGCTGTCTCATTTCGCTTATTAGCTGCACGTGTAGTTCGCCATGCCTACTAGTATATCGTTAGTGTAACTGCAAAATAACCCAAGTACAACGTGAACTCACTGGACTTAGTCGATTTCGGTTACAAGTCAATTTGCAGTTACAGTCACAATATAAATACTATAACCTACTAACTACTGCCAAGCAATCCTTCATTTTTGCTACGCATGTACCTACGTACATAGGAAGCTCGCAAAAATTACAGCATGCGAATCTGAACTACAGGCTATGGCTATAGGGAAGAGGGTTTCATTTCGCACAAAATTCTTCCCTAAACGCATTGAGTAGAGTAATTTATGCAAGATTATTTTCAGCCTCCAATTAACCCGCCGTTTCTACAGATTTGATGTAGTTTTAAAGCAATGAAATACCATTATGGGCTGTCCATAAATGATGTTTCCATTTTTCAAAACTTGTTGAAACCTTCCCATTCTAGCTAGTAAGTTTGAATTTTTTAAGAAGCCGTCCTTAAATATGGTTGCGGTTTTTGTTTTAAAAAAGGGCAAATTAATAAATTTAGTACACCCCTTCCCCCTCCGTTACTTTGAAAAGTAATTTAAGGCCGGCCGCAAAGATTAGCCTAAATGAAGACTGAACCCCTTAATTTAAGGAAGCTGAATAAAAATATTTTATTTAGAACACCAAATAACGACTGAAATATTGACTGTGTAGCTAATGTGATTGAAAATCACGCGCAGGTGTAGTTATAGTTAATATTAATTACACAGTCACTAAATTGATAATTCTAATGAGTATTTTTTTCACAATCACTACCAGGCTTGTCAAATTGTGAATTCTAAAATCACATTCACTGTCACAATTCACAATTTTAAAGATTCGTTCTAATCACGGAAGAAAAAGAAGAGTCAAATATGGATTATCATTTATGAGTTAACAGCGTAAAAGTCACTAACATTCACACCGACAAACTCCTGTAGCTTATTTGAATGAACGAGTTTGTGACCCAATTAGGCCTAAAACTGTAAATTGTGACAGTGAATTGTATTTTTTGTTTCACGGCTCACAATTCTCAACATTATTGACCTTAGTATAGTGAGCTCACGTCGGACTTTAAATATTTTTCCATTTACACTAACTCAAAAACGAGAAAAAAACGTATTGAAATTGTAATGTAATTAGTGGTTTCACAATTTACTTACATTGTAGTTTGGTGATTGTGAACGCGAAGTAGTTTGGTGATTGTGATACTTTTCACAATACAAACTACACTTTCACCAAACTGTTCATCACAATTTTAAAGCTCTACACCCAAGGACTTGTGACAGTGGTGAGTTTCAGAAAGTCAGTGAAGATGGTGGAAGTAGTTCGTGCCAAACTGCCAAGTGTGTTGATTCAATTTAAATTTAGGTAACAATAATAAAATAATTACTTTAATTAATGATTACGTACTTATATACATTCTAAAACAAAAAAAATGACCAATAGACAATGTAGGAGGATGTGGGTAGGGCTCGTGATGTGATTGTGAAGAGATGAATCTTTTTCCAACTTCAGCAAGCCGTATATTAATATTTATTATTATTCTACTCCCAAGGGTTATAGCTACGCCAAAGCCAAATGTAGTAAATAAAGCCTGGAACGTTTCAGTTTAAATTATAGAAAATACTGACAAGATATTCAGTGAGTTAAGTCTGGAAAATCCGAAAAAATGTCCCTAATTGTGAACACTTGTGGACGCAAGTGTGAGTTCCTAAATATGAACACGCTGCCTTTGAGAATTATATATGATTATGATTATTACACTAAAACTTGGAGTAAACAGCATTTTAAATAAGTGTAAAGCCGTAATAACTTGGATTTAACTTGCTTATGCAATTGATGCTTAAATATAGGATAATATTTGCAAAAGGTTATATTTTTTCTGCTTGTAAAATATATCGTTTTGCCATTAGGGTAGAGTCGGGTATTTGTGATATTCGGGCTATTGTGATCGTTCAAAAAAAAGTATTACGGCGTTTGAAAAAAATATTTCTCGTATTGCTATCACCTTAGACATCCTTTTAAGTACCTTTCATTAAATT
>JAQFZC010008320.1:0-10297 GCA_034695205.1 Dicyrtoma fusca | reverse complement strand
TTGCCAGTACTGCCAGTGCAGGGACGTAGGGAAATGAGGAAAGCAAAGTAGGGGTGTCGGGAATACCTTGAAAGATAGACAAAGAGTGAAGAGAGAGGAGAGACCAAGACCTAGACCTACTGAGAAACTAAAACTAAGACTCAAGGTTGAATACCTAGAACTTTACCATCCACCATCAATCATTGACCATTGCACTTGGCACGTACTCATGTTTGTTTAATCGGTTTGGACACATTCAACATTTGCCCTGCAAAGTGGGTCAGAGTACAGGCAACAGAAAATACACGATCGACGATATGACGATCGATGGTGCTGATAAGTTAGAAGGTGGGACTTCAGTTTTCTGATACGATTTAGCATGACATAAGTGACAATGAAGATCAAGTTTTAAATTGTTGAGGTCAAGCGAAATAGATGAATACGCTCGACGTACACTTAACATTAAAAACTGTTTTGTCACGTAACTTCAGTTGACGGTAGAAAGAAAGAAGTAGGAAGGTACACTAAAGAAAGTTGTTGGCAGCTAATAGAGTTAGAGTTGTAGCTCATCTATGTAATTAAGGGATTTTGCCGTTCACCGAAACAAAGTGGAAAGTGGGGTTGCAATTTCAAAATTACACGTGAGAATAACGTCGATTTTTGTCGCAGGGTGAAAGATCATTATTTTATATGAATGACCCTCAGTCAGTGTATTCGGTGTAAGTACTAAAGCCTAATATGGCAGCGGTTGATGGTGAACGGTGACAGTTAATATGTATTGGCTAAATGATAATTCGGAAAAGAAGCTGTGAACTTTATATAAATAAAATAGTCGTCATACAAAAGTCGATAAGTAGACCACTACACAGTTGACAGTTTGACAGTATGTACTTACCTTTGTTTTGTATTGTATAATGTATTGTATAAATAATAACTTTTTATTTTTTTACAGAACAATGAAAGGTCAAGGGGAAACTACAGTTGGAAGTCAAGGAGAAAGTACAGTTAATAAAGTCAATGGAAATAAAGACACAACTAATAATAATAGTGCTCAGGCACCCCTTTTCGAAGAAGAAGACAGTACGGACGAGGAAGAGAGTATTGACACTGAAGCGGAGGAAGTTGTTAACGCAAGTTTGGTCGTGAACTTGTCTGAAAATAATAGTCATTTGAATAGTTTAAACAGTTTTAGTTTCCGTGACTCAAGTCTGAACCCAAATTCAAATGCTAGTACTATTTCAAGCTCTGCTGATGAAAGTAGCAGCTCAATCGATAGTCCACTAGCTTCATCTCGAAGTGCACCCCCTGATCTGAAAGATTATACACCGTCAGCAGAGGCGGATAAAGACAACGAAAATAATAAAATTCCACCTAAAAAGAATGCTCCTGGACCAACTGAGCTTTCCGGCCATGACAAACCGGCTTTTACTTCAACACCGAAACAATTAACCACCGTTTTGCCCGACATGAATGGTGCCGGAGATTGTACACCTACGTCAACCAATGTGCCTCATACTGCTCCCAACGCTATAGACGCTAAGAAAAAATTGTCCGTTACCTTTGCTGATATTGTTAAGCAGGGAGCCGGTGAGAATCCTCAAAATACTAGTCTTCCACCTTACATAGTATCTGAGGACGAGGATGCAGATCAGGAAGAGGACTTTTCTGAGTCTGTTTACTTTTCTTTGGGTCGAACGCCTCCGTCTACAGCCACCGAAAACCCTGTCGAAACTGAGGCACCACCTCTAAATACTAATGTAGAGAATAAAGTTACAAATGGTGAGAGCTCGCTTGACGTTTCCTCGATTGACCGTTCGGATTTCGATATTGCATCCGTTTCAGCACGAATAAATGGGGGTGATAATTTCTCGGCAGACACTCTTATTAATGTTAGCAGTTGGAGCAATAGCGTAGACAGTACAGCAACCATTACTCCTCAAAGTGCGGATGTACTGCAAGGATCGGGAAACACCAGTGACAAACTTGATCCTGCCAGCTTGGATGACACTCCAAATCACAACGTAGATGACGATGCCGCGGATGAGGAAGTCCATAAGATCAATGCGAATCTTCTGCTTCCAAATACAGTTACCGAACTAGTTGCTTCTAATGGAGTAAAAGTTTATGTAATTGGAACTGCTCATTTCTCAGAGCAGAGTCAACAAGATGTAATTGAAGTAAGTTTTTATGCACTTTACAGAAAATATGATATTAAAAATACAGTTACGTAGCCAGAGGAACTGTTGCTTGCGAATAGTTCTAATTACAATTACCCTGGGTTTTTAGACTGTTCAAAAATTACAACCTACGTTGGTCGTCCTTGAACTGTGCCACAGTCGTCGTAATATCTTGACTTTGGATGAGGAGACCATTCTTCGCGAATCAGCAGACATGAGTTTTGGTGAGCTATGCTTTTTCAAATCATCTTGATCTTAATTTAATTCTAACAATTTACTGATACGGAATTAGCTTTGAAAACAGATACCTTGACTCCTTGTAAAATAGTGTTGTTTACAACTACATAATCATGAGTGACTAAGTTTTAGTCCGTACCAAACTATGTGATAACTTAAATTTTGATCGTAAATATAACCCTAATAATGACTGAAATGTGTCTTAAACACATACATATTTTAGGAAAGATGAAGGAGGCCATTAACCAAAGCGGTTATGTTCAAGGAACTTTACATCTTCTACTATTGTCAATGTCTGCTCAGTTGACGAAAAAACTTGGAATGGCTCCTGGTGGAGAATTCAGGGCTGCCGTCCAAGAAGCGCGACGTGTTCCGGGGTGCCTTTTGCTACTAGGTGATCGGCCATTCAAGGTATGTTGATAGAGCTAGAATTGAAGAAAGCACCTGCAACAAATTTGTTCCTTGTAGTTCCCCTTGGAATGAATGATCAAAATGAATAACAGGTGCTGTGCACTTTTTGGAAATAATATACAAAAATTCAGTTAATGATATTATTTCGAACATTTTTTTTTGCAGGTTACGCTGTCCCGGGCTTTATCTGCTCTCAGTTTGGGTCAGAAAATTAAATTGGCTTGGCAGTTTCTCACGTCCAATGATGATATCACGTAAGTTTACAGTAATTTTTTATGAACTCTACTACGTTGCCTTGTTTTTGAACTGTATCTGTAATGGATTGGCAAGTGTTTTTATTTTTCTAATTATTGCGATTTTTAACACGTTTTAACAGGAAAGATGAGATTGAACGTTGTAAGGAGAAAGATTTACTGGAACGGATGATGATGGAAATGACCGGAGAGTTTCCGGCCATCAGTAAGGTTTTTGTGGATGAGCGCGACACTTATTTGGCCCACTCCCTTTGGCTCGCAGCAACCTCAACGTCACATTCTAACCTAGGTGGTCCGATTGTAGGAGTCGTAGGAATGGGCCACGTCTCTGGAATCGTTAGAAATTGGGGTGACACCACTGAAGAACAAATTGCCAACCTCATGATGTAAGTTCTAATTTATTCACTTGCATTTTGCCTGAGTGTTTAGTTCCAACGTTGTCATTTGGTGAAGCATTTTTGAAGAGTGCTTCTCTGGTCAATGATGTTTACCTAATTTGTTTGTGGCACTTTATAGCGTTCCAGACCCAACTTTGACCTCCATCATTGTACGCTCCACTATCAAATATTCATTCTATGCCTTACTTGGTTTTGGAGCCTATAAGTTATCACGCCGTATTTTTGATTTCCCGTCAAATGGTTTTGTCCAGTCTGCTTGGGAGCGACTGCCACATATAACGCCAAAAGCTGTTTCTCGTTGATGACTGAAGTCTCCAAAAGAAGATTAACGTAAAAACGAAATTAGTATTTCAACTATATATATAGTGATAATGTTTCCGAATTTTGTCGATGCCTCAAATTGAGGCCCTCAATTCACGTTTCTGATCGATCAATATGTTGTTGACGTTGATCATTTATTTTCTATAGTTTGACAGTTTTAGTACTAAATACCAAGTATAGAAATAAGTAATTGTTATTAATTTTACTGCGTTACATTAGCGACTTCTGAAAAATATGATCCAGTTTTCCACACAACAGTGTTGATCTTTCATTGATTTATTTCTTTGGTAGTTATATCATGAGTATTTTTATTAGCCCATTTAATCTTTTAGCATTGATCTTAATTGATTCACTCTACGATTTTTTAAAATCAGGTTGTGTTTTGTGTTATATAATGTACCGATTGAGTTATTTGGGAATAAAATATCCTTTATGCGTCGCTCATCACTATTCACTTGTTAAATCAACCAATTTAATTTACGATTGTATATTTTGCGCATATCGTAAACAGTAAATTAGGTACTGTAAATAAACTTACTGTACCGCGTGAATTCCTTTGTTCGGACGGATTATGATTTCAAAATTGAATTTTAAGTTTTTGCTTTTTGTGCAGTACTACTGATTCTGGTTCAAATCGGTCAGGAATTTGAGCTCTTAGAGTTTAAAACCTTCATGCATTTAAGTATGCCAATAAATCAGTTAAGTACGGAAAGAGTGGAACCATTTGTTTCATCCAAATGTTAATTTGCATTTTTATTGTAATTAGATATGTTTGGACTTGCATTATAAATTATTTTGTAGAAGTCCTCATGCAAATTAACATTTGTAACTGATGAGTAGTCCTATTTATTGTTTATAGCAAAAAAAATTAAACTTATTTTAGTACGTATGCGCCTTAAGTACGGCAGTCGAATATTGACCTCGTAATGAAATACTTGTACCAAATATAAATTATCTATTTTCGTTAAATAAAATATAATTAGATTTTTAGCAAGACAAACAATTTGAGTTCATTATTAAAAAATGTGCATGGTAGTATTATTGTGTGCTATGACTGTACTTACCTACATGCGTGCGCTGGTTTGTTTGATGTAATTAAATTTACTGTAATTATTTGCATATGTAGAGTACGTTATGTATTACAGGATAATTACAGAAACAAAATAGATAATTATTATTGTTTGATTCTTATAAAGAGATTATTTATGATATATGTACTTACTAAATAGCAATATTCCTCGCCTATAGTTGTTGCAGGTATGTATACATATATTATGATTATGTATAGCATTTTAGCGTTACCCAGTCTAAAATTTTATTCTTATGTACCTAGTGTGGTACTCCTGTTATAGAATTATAATGTTGTTGAAAGTAATATTTCTGTAATTTACTAACTAAGTTGTAATAAATCACCGGTTGCTCAATATGAAGTATAAATCAGTGAAGTATTTGAACGGTTTAATCTTTTAGTCAATTGCCTCAGTTCCATTCTTAGGATGGGTGTTATCTTATTGATTTTTGCCAGTAACTTTTACAGTTTACCGAAAAACCTAAAAATCCGAGCACAGCATGGCACTTGAACAAAAAAAATCGGTTTGTACTGATGACGGTGCGGGTAGGTCCATGACCAGAAATTTTTAAAGTCAAGTCAACGAATTTGAACGAACCCGTTGACCTATTAGCATCTTAGCTGCTGCTTTAAAATAGAGCCCTCCAACTTCAGTTTCTTTGATATTATTTTTATTTTGAAACCACGTTGGTACTCTTAATTTCGCAAACTGACTACCTTCCTATTTTTCACTCTTCCCTATGTTTTCTTCTTTACCCTTCCTGAATATATCCGTATGTCGTTCTCAAATTTTATATAATAGTATTTCTACTAAAACAAAGTTGATACATTTCGAAAGTAATATTTGTATCTCCTAGTGGAAAGAACAGTAACTTTCAAACTTTTCAAAAATTCGTGAAACTTGGTTTCCAAAGTTTTACGCTTCAAATACTTAGCAGTCCCCAAATATAAGCATCAAGTTGAAAATTATAATATTATTTTTTGGCCCAAAATATGACAGCCAAACCAATTTTATCATACGCATAACACAAGTAGTATGAACTCAACTTTAAACCTCTGTCTAGACGATATTTTGAATGAAGTGAAACGAAACTGTGACTTTCACCTACTTCTTCAGTCTATGAATGCGAACACTAACACTACTGACCGACATTTCACAATAAAAATAAGTCAATACACGTTCAGATTGTTCAAACAAGTAAACAATGTATTCAGTAATAAAAAAAATTGAATCCTTTTTTTTTAAATAAATATTTAGTTTGGTAAATCAGAAGGATTGATGCAAAAAGTAAGTTAGTATAATAACGACAAGGACGGCGTTTTCTATTGTATAGCAAAAATTTTACTCGGAAAATAATTTTGATTACTGTATTTTGTCATTATTGCTACAAGATATGTTATGTAAGCTTTTTGATAAGAAATAATAAGAATAGTAGCACACTACTCCGTACTCCGTACTCCATAAAAAATTATTTATCGTGTCATAGCGTCATTTTCCACATTCCACTTTCCACTTATCCACTTCCACTACTTTTCCCTCCACCCGTATCAGTTAGACTTGTCAGACCAAAGCGTATTAGCGTATTTTCAAAACCTCAAAATTGACGTCTATAAAAAAGTCTTTGCTTCGTCCTTGTCCTTATTTCTGCTTTTCAGTAATTTATTATATGAAAAAATATACATTAATACAATACAATAATTTATCCTTTTATGACGTTTGCCCACTCATGTAATATCCCGTACATGTGCCACCATGGCTTCTGAAGACCTTGAAGAAATTGTCAGTTCTTCAGTGCAGGAGAAAATCCATGTTACAAAATATAGATCAAAATCCACAGGAATCGGAGTAGTTCATGCGCGGGTGGTCGGTCCTCTTATTCGTGTTTTCGTTGTCTTGGGTAGCTACAATAATTTTTTAAAGCATGCCAAAGTAAAGTTATAGTACAATCTGATAATTAAAAATTAAGCTTCTACAGCGAGTGTAAACAATTCTATTTCCAGCTACAAATGTGGAGGACGACGTGGGGCTTCCGCACATGTTGGAACACTTGGTATTAATGGGCAGTGAAAGCTATCCTTATAATGGAGCTCTAAAGCGCGTAGCGACACAATGCTTTGCTAGTCCTCCAAATGCATGGACAGGTAAACTTGGAAATAAACAATGTAATTAGTTAGATTACAGTGATTTATGCAAATATCTTTTCGTTTGAATTTGAATCTCGTTCAATGCCATTGATTTACGCCTTTTCAGCGTAGATATCGATCATACGTGTTTCACAATCACTGCATCAACCGTTAGTGGGTTTTCCAAAGTATTGCCAGTCTTCATCGACCATATTTTCTTTCCTCAACTGTCGGTAGAGTCTCTTACAAATGAATCAAAGCTTGGATACTACATAACAAGACACAAGGGCAGCTCATTAGGAATATAATGTGAATGTTTTATTGCAGGATGCAGCCTTTACCACAGAAATTTATCATGTCAATGAATCCGGTGAAGATGCAGGGGTGTTTTATGCGGAAGCTCTAGCATTGGAGTCATCCAAGGTAGAGAAAGGCTTCCACAGCTTGCGGAAGCTAATGTACCCGGAGGAGTCAAGCTATTATTATAATTACAGAGGCACAGAAAAGAGCATACGGGAAACGTGTGACATCAAAAAGGTAGATCAACTCTGAGACATTAAATTCAAGAAAAAATGTCTGAAATGCAATACGTATATCCCAGTGTCCCAGTCTATTTTCCCGGGGCAAAGCCAGAAACTTGCCATAAAAAAGCTAATTTAAAAACTTATAACAGATTTAGGGGGAATAGGGGCATCTAGTATCAAAAGTTAAGGTCTACAAATGCGTTTCTGCTTTTTCATACACAGGTAAGAGAATATCACAGTGAGTACTATCACCCTCAAAATGCCCGAATTATCGTAACAGGACAGATATCCGAGACAGAGTTATTCAAAGCTCTAAATCCTCATTTTCTGAAAATGAAGGCCAAGGTTTGCTTAAAAATCTCTTTGGACGATTTACACAATTTGACTAATTTTTAATACCACCTTATAAACAATATCAACAAATACATCGAGAAAACACTGCTTCTTTTCTTTTAGGGAATCGGTTTATTAAAATGGCAGAACCCTTGGGCGCGTGAGGTTGTACCAGAGTTAAAAGAAACGACTGAGAAAACAATTCTGTACCCCATGCACGAGTCCGAACCCGTGCATGAACTCCTTGTCCTTGTAGGGTTTCAAGGTGGAACTGCAGACATTGAATTTGACAAGTAAATTCCCAGGAAAATCGTGTCTAGAGTATTTTATTAATTTTATTTATAATAATAATTGTATGCAGAAAATATTTTGCACGTACTATATAACTGATATCTAAAACAAGTAATTAATGAACGTAATTTGAACGTAATTTCATTTAATTACGGTCGAATGTCGAATCACAGGAACATTGCACTCCGACTACTTCTAGAATACCTGACTGGTAGCAGCAAGAGTCCGCTAGTGGCCAAATTTGTAGAAAACAATAGCCCACTGGCAAGGTCAATCAAATTCTCATTTGTAGAATCAGCAAGCTGTATGTTTTATTTTCAAATCGATGGCGTTCAAGAACAAAAGAAGTCTAGCATTGTGACAAGCCTAAACGAGGCTCTGACCGAAGCCTTGAAGGATTTCAGCTTGGAAACCATTAGGCAACTAATTAACAAAAGTGAGGAAGAGGATTTAAGTGCTGTAGAAAATAATCCACACAACTGTCTCGCCTTCCTCATTATAACCGATTTTCTGTTTGGCGACGAGCGTGTTGAGGAGCCGGTATATTATCATCGAAATCTTCATAATATCTTCATTTTCTAATACTGTATGAAGTTTATTAATATTAACCTTCCCATCGTATCGTATCGCTGTCCAATTAATAGTTTGCACGACGTTTGACGACTTTTGGCAACTTGAAGAGGTTTTTGAGAAAACCTGTATCCTTTTGGAAGGATTTACTGCAAGATTACTTTTTCAAGCCCATGGCGGTGATCTATATGGTACCCAGCAAACCGGTACGAAAAAGGAATTATGTCGCTTGTTCAATTGAAATTACAGATTCTTCTATTCTACATAATTTCAAACATAAGTTTTTACATGAATTCAATTTCAGGAAATGAATCGATTGAAGCAGGAAGCAAATGAGAGACGCACTTCCCGTATTCAAACATTAGGACCGGATAAATTAAAGGAGCTTGGAAAAATAATTCAGTCGGCTGTCACACACAATAATGTACGAAAAACACGGCTCACATTTACTAATAGGCTCAAACAATGTATGCCCGATGAACACATATATTTTGCATCACATTTAATTACTTACAGAGACCCCTTCCTCCGGAATACAAATTCGGCGACTTTAGCAATATTGCAACGGACGTTCAGTTCCATAAAATTGGCCGCCAAGTAAATCCTAAATTTCCACCAGATGTTCGATGTAACCTCTATATGGACGACATAGATTCAAGATTCGCTTACGTACAATTACAATCATACCTAACAATTAGAATTTCGAAGTCACAATCATTACAAAATGAAACTCGACAGTTGTTCGGACTAACAAAATTTACTACCGTGAATTTTAGTGTTTAATAAATAAAACACACATGTTCCCCTTGCTTGCTTGACTAAATTAGATCTCAGTTTTGGTGGATACAAGTAAATTGTCCAAAGAGCAGCGGAAATTTTTGCCGCTGTACTGTATGGCCCTAACGGAATCGGATGTCCGAATTGAAGCTCGCACTGTTATGGCGTCTGAGACTGTTTGGGAGCATCTTAACCAAGTCTTTGTGAAGTACAGCGTGGGCCTCGGCATCACAGAAGGTGGAAAATTTAAGTGCGGACATTTTTCTCACCTCCTCTGCTTTAATGCACAAGTGGGTCTCGTAAAATTATTATATTTTAACTTAATCATATGCGATGCCGTAATTAAAGCAGGCAGGTTTGGCAGCGATAATTAAATAATTCATCCTTTTGGTTTCCCATTCCATACGAAGGTGGAACTGAGCAAACTAGGCGTTGGTGCACGTTGGCTCAAGCGACTTTTCTGGGATTTAGAGTTCGGAGAGGCCCGTCTAAAAGTTCTATGTATGGCACTGATACGTGAGATCATGGAAATTCGAGCAGATAGTGAATCGTTAGCTGAGTCAATGCTGCAAAACCTTATTTATTACAAAGGTTAGAGAGTAAAGGTTGGTTAGTTAAGTAGTTATACCTATATGTAAATAGCTATTACAAGTTCAAATTATTTTCAACCTATTAGTTTACCTTTATGATGATATTCAAATGAGTCCCTGGACTGTGGACAATTTTATTGTACATGTTTGACGTTGAATTTAATGAACTACAGATAGTAACGTTCATGTCACTTGCATGATCCGGCAAGAACGGTTTCTTAAGCATCTCATGAGTCGTTCTG
>JAQFZC010008319.1:0-10297 GCA_034695205.1 Dicyrtoma fusca | reverse complement strand
CTTCGTTTTTTTTTCCGAGAGAAAAGGAATTTTGAGGTGATGAAAGACTCCTTTGCGCAGGTAACATACATAGACCTTTGCTTCTTTGATAGCGATACACACGGACTGCCTGTAACCTGCATGAAGATGAAGTAAACGGTGAAACATCAAACAAGCAGTCAAGTCCATGTCTGATTTGACTGATACAACTCAAATGCGTCAAAGTTTGTGTATAAACAGTTTGTGAGAAACACTGCATCATCGAATCGAAATCGAATCGCACAATAAAGGGCGCCCATTATACGTGGACGTGACTAGCTTTTTAGGTACTTTTCGTTCCCTATAATCCTCGGCTACATTGACTCGTGGAAAGGTTTAAAAAGTGAAAAAAATGTGCTGTACATAATAAATTGTGGAACCAGTAATTCCCTTTTGCATTTTGTTACTGTATTATAGCCAAGCTGCATACTGCAAATTTCCTGTTAGCTATCAGAGAGCGTTTAATAGCTTCCTGTGGTTAGTCTAAAAATAGAAACAAAAATCAAGCCTTAATCCAATGTTGGTAATAACTTCCGGGGGAAACTAATCTGGTATTTACGGTAGGTGTTTCATTTTATTTGTACGCGTCGTTGGCGGTGCAGTAAAACCGAAATCAAGTGGTATTTAAGAAGGCTACTAAATAATACTATAAACAGATCTAAAAATTCAAAATGTAGAAAGAAATAGCACGCCTACGTTTGCAACAAATTGGCGCATAATTCGTTTTACTGACTTTAACAAACTGACTTAGTACACCACACCAAAGTGTAATTAATTAAGCTTATAAACTTCACTTAGGACTCAATTGCGAGTATATAAGGTATAACGAGTTAGAAGAATATCGGGGAAGGGCAATCGAGGATCTATAAAGTGCTTTTCCTTTACAAAATTATGAAACAAATTTTTTAAAAGATAAAAGACTTATTTGCACTATTTAAAAAAAGATGACATTATGAGCTTGTAACACTTTCAGCTATGTACTTCCGTACAAAATGGACTGCCTATTTTGTACCAAAAATTCCAAACTGTAATTTGTATGCATTCCGGGTCTCAGTCAAATCGAATTTGTTCAAGTTACCGAATGGATTTGGATTCGGCTAGAATTAAATGAAGTGCCATTCTAAGTAAATATAGAAGTGTTTGTATTAAGTACTAATTATTGTGGATTCATTGAGTGAAATAACAATTATTCCGCCGTACTATGAAGCCACCGATCTCCTCCAATGCCTACTTCTCGAATCTGTTAGCGTCAATATTTCTAGGATGCTGTGTGACGAGTAGTAGCAGTGAGGCACATATGCAACTGTTGTTGGCAGCAGAATATTTCTCACACTCACAAACTCGGACGGAAACCGCAAATCCAAAACCAAAGACAAGCTCTGGTCCTGGTACTGCTTCTGGCATAAAAACCGCATCTACAATCTCTAGTTCAGATATGTAAATACGTCTAGTGAGACAATGGTAAATGATAAAACGTAGTACATGCATACTAATAGAAGCTATTATAGCTTGCAGTAAAACGGTAGTGACGAGACGGAAAATCAGGCAAATGGTATTGTATGGTACGGCGTACGGTTAAGGTAATGGCAGAAGCTGCTCGATTAAATAAAATAGCGCAATCCATTACACTTTTGGGAAGTTGAAGTTTTAAGACCCGGCCGCATGGGAGGACAATGGGTATAATTATAGCTGACGGTATAACCTACTTGAAGTGAAAGTAACACGATAATAAATTGTGGCATAGTTGACACTGCTAAATAGCAAACAAGGATAGATACGAGAAGGCATCAAAGGCAGGATAAGCGTCAACATTAGC
The DNA here is from genome assembly GCA_034695205.1 of Dicyrtoma fusca. Taxonomy (NCBI): domain Eukaryota; kingdom Metazoa; phylum Arthropoda; class Collembola; order Symphypleona; family Dicyrtomidae; genus Dicyrtoma; species Dicyrtoma fusca. Next base: position 8,463 of record JAQFZC010008319.1, on the reverse strand, counting down.
TTAAACCCGCATACCGTATACAATTCATAGTTACAGTATGTGTGCCGTAGCGTAGGGTTCTATTGGTTCAAGGAATCGTGATGTGATTGGGCATTTTCCAGGTTTAGGGAGCGAACACAAATGACGTCATGCAATCATGCTCAAAAAAACTACCCACCTACCCATTTTGATGACGAATTTAACATTACGGTAAATGGGGGAGTAAAAAGCACCTACCTACCCAAATAGTGACGTCATTTGTGTTTGCTCCCTATACAATTCTTTAGTGTTTAAAGTAGGTACCACAAATCAATGTCAGACCAAACCAGTCAAATTAATTCAGAATTTGTTTTAAGCTGGATACACTATACTACATACTAATTAGACGGTTTATGTCGTTTGAGGAAAAATTTCAAACGGTTATCTGGTTATGTAATTACCATTGTTCGGCTTTAAGTAGGTACACAATTCTGTACGCGTTTGTTTTTGGAAAAAAGAAAACAATACTATTTTCACACGTGCTTTTGATAAGGTGTGATTGTGTTTTATTACTGTCACATTTTAATGTGTGTATACTATGTATATGTCGTACCCTACAAGTGTTACAGTCCCTGGCGCCTCTGGACTGGTCCACAAGTGTGGTTGCTTATGGATCAGTCTACAAGGGTGACAACTTTCAGTCCAAGAGCACACACATACTCTCGCACACATTCCAGTATCTGATCGTAGTATAGTGAGATTCCTTTGGCTTTATTAGTGTATGTATGCCTGCGGAAGGCGATGCAAACTGAATGAATTCATTACATGAATTTGTCATGCAACAAGTTAAATTACAACCGATAAAAGATGTGTCGGAATTGAAAATCAGTTTTACGAAGATGCGTTATTTGGCCAACGTCTCAGCTTTGCTACAACAACGCTGGCATTAGTATGTAAATGTAAGACATCCGAAGCAGCATTGGCAAGTACTTACCACGGTAAATGACTCTATCATATTGGTACCTTCCGCTTGTTTCAGTGATTATGATCATAATAATCGCTTAAACTTGTAATTTTGAAAAACGTGTATTCTGTAATTATATTTTAAAGAAGTATGCACGGAGATAATATTAGTTCGAAGACCATGAGTAAAATATAAGAATGGCCATGAAACTGTTTACCACTCTTTAAAGCGCAGTAATTTTCATAGTATAATTATTGACAACTTAGCAACAAGTATATAAAAAATTTCTTAATTTTGTGAACTAGTCATACTGAGAGATTAAATAGTTATTGCTTAAAACTGTTGGGATCTTTGGTGTATGCAACCAGAACAACACATGAAACAAGACCATTATTTTTAAGAGAAGATGACTGCAATGTAACCGTTATTCCCGTGCCGCACACTCACGGTGTTTCAGCGTTTATTACAACAAACTACTATCACTTCGTACCCTCGTCCGTAGGCATACAATAAACTAAAGGAATATAATTACACAACGAAAAAACAGTTGAGTGCGGGTGCGCTCGTAGATTGAAAGTACAGGATCTCCTAGACTAGTTCATGAGTAACGACAGGGACTGAACGCTCATGGGCTACGACATATATGCTTTACAGATAAGCTTTGCCTGGTGGACAATGAAGTAGGTAACTGGTTTGTATATTGGAGCTCTAAGAACGATTTCACGTTTTTTCGTGGGTATTTGGAAATCACAGGGTTTAGAGATTGGCTTTTCTGGTTAAAAATATTATAATCAGTGTGCTAAAGAAGTCTGTACAAATCGTAACTATCCGTTATCAAAAAAATCTTATCGACTTCCAAGTTGAATTAGTTAAATGAAGACATCATAAATATTTCTAGTAGGATCGTTCAATTATAGTATTAATTATTATTAGTACACTAATTATAAGGCAGTTGAACTATGGGGCACAGTGATACAGAGAGTCAAAGCGTTGAACACTTTCCAGGCTACCCGAACTTTTTTCACTGTGCGACTGAACGTAATGTCCACCCATAGCCCGTCCTACTTCTCTTGAATATTTTGTCACTGAAATCGAAATCTCATCTTGTTTCCATATGCATTCCATCCATTCATTTCACTTCCAGTCCGTTACGCAGTCCATATTCAGTCCCAAGTAATCCCAAAGTGTACTCTTTCTGAGTTAAAAATCAAGAAAAAATTCCAACGTATAAACAAAGTAGAACAGATTCACGATCGACACAGATCGACGTAAATCTCACGTAGCTTTCCCCCGATACCGCACCGGGCGAAAGTTGTATCTGTGATTGAGAAAGTATAAATGCCAATGCCGATCGTAATGCAGTCGTTTGAGAAATATCGGTATCTGTACCGATACAAATAGGAATAGATTTAAAAAGCAGAATATCAATGCAACACAAATGTAGGTAGTTCTACAATATTCGAAAAATACGAATACCCATTTCTTACTTTTTCAAGTCAAAACAAGTTCTTTAATTCAAGGTAGAAACAGTCTCGAAGAATCAATTAGTTCAGCTTTCTTGGCTACTTTTTATACCTTATTAAATTAAAGCAATTCTTCGATGGTCTAACAAGGCTAGTAAAAACATCGCAGATGCAGCTATATAGAGCTAATGGGAAATTTACGGTACACTTTTACCCTATACAAATAACCGTCAACAACGATAAAATAAATGCTGTAGTAATGCTAATGCGAAGACTAATGCAGCAGACCATGTCACAGTCCCGTACTACACGCACAGCTGAGCGTTGCATTGGGTACACAATTAGCCTATAGTACGGGGACACGAATGGAGAAACACTATATAGTAGGAAAAGATAAGATTCATGTTCAATGCACTGCATGTATAATTTTTGTATCGAGCCCTTTTATTTTGAACTACAGATAGGAATTGGTAGTAAATGGAAAAGCGAGAGTAGGAGTTCGGATACCTACGCACATGGCTTTTATCTGTGTGAGAGGAGAACGGAGGGAAGAAAGAAAGGCAATCGATAGAGAACTGCGCAAGGAACAACGAGAAAAACACGTCAAAGAAGAAAGTAAAAGTGAGTCGTATGTCCTAGCAGTGGTCTCGTCCTGTCTGTCCTATAATATGATTTCCATTTCCATACAAAAGGAGTCTTTCACGTATTACGTCACTCTGTAACCTGTTGGAGCATGCAGACCGGACTGTGTGAACATTTTCGGTATTTTCCTCCTTTTCGAAACGCGAAAATATCACCGGACGTTTTTGAAAAATCCAGTGTATATGTCATATTTTTCACTTCAAAAATGTTTTCTACCGTAACAAACAGAAGTAAATATCACCCTTTGCCCGTTTTAAAAACACGTATTTCCATGTTTCACATGTTTCAAAAGCAATAGTAGTAGGTGTACTTTAAGTTTAACAAAAAATTAAATATCTAATTTTGCCTTATTTAAAACTATACGCATGGAGATTTGGGTTTCTTGAAGCATACTGTAATAACATTTGTCCCATGTCTTTCGTGTGCCTCTGTATCTGTGCCATGCCATCAAATGCATACCGGCAGGCAGCATTTCATTATTTTACTGCTTTATTATTACCGTGGTATACCCGCATCTATCGACTGCTATACTTTATATCCGTGAAGTACTTACGAGCATCTTTTTCTCTGTTGTATAATATAAGCATAGCTTCTCCACTTGCTTCTGCCACTGCTAGTCTTATGTAATGCCTCGTACAAGTCTGTAGGAAAACGAACTAAACATATATGTAGTTACTTTGACGTTAACTCTTGCATTACTGTTACAGGCTACGCTGGATCTCGTAAGATTTCCGAATTGTATCCGAATTCCGAGCGCGATTGCGCCCTTTATAGTTTGCCAGGCCAGCCATTGCATATTCTTATCCACTCGAAACAGAAGTGTCCTCACAGAACTAAAATACCCGCCCTGAACCCAAAATACCGCCCATTTAGTCTCCTTTTTTCTCTCTCTTGGTCTACTTTCACTTCACCCAATTCTTTTCACTCCACTCTGATGAGCCCGTAAAATGTGAGGCAGGCAGGCAGGCAGTCCGTCCGTCAAAACTAAGTCAAAGGATACGGGGAAAAGCAACCGCGGATGCAGCCCTAAGCTACGTTCCTGCACATTACAAATGGGAAATAAATGGTAACAACCAAATGTGTGTAGCGATGGATACAAAAGGGACCTCTCAATTATTACGCCATCATAGATATCAATATCGATACTAAATCAATTGTGTGCATTAGTAAGTTAAAAATAATGTACTTTTTTCAGTCAAATATGTTTTTTACCTTCCGTGAAATTTGTTTCTAAATCATCTTTTCCACTTTTCAGGAAAGCATATTCAGTATTTTTAAAGCCTTTTGCAAATACAATTTGGCGTTCTTTGAAAACGTACTCGGCGTGTTTTACATTTTTTCGATAGAAAAGTCTTTCATTTGCTATATTTAATATGTAGATGTGGTATATAGCTGTTTTTGGAAACGCTTAACCATCATATTTTACGTTTTTTAAAAAAGATTTGGTGCAATCAATATAAGATACGAAGTAATTGAAAGGCCCCTAGCGCATAGGTAATCATATAATACGGATACCTATACAAATTATCGTATCTACTGATACAAAGTTACGAAGCATGAAATTCTAAACTAAACTAAACTAAACCGAAGTTGACTTGGAACTTAGTTTCCTCACTCAGACTTTCTCAACGGCTGCTTGCGGCTACATCCCTGTACTCAACACTCTGAAGCACACCAAAGAGAAAACTCTTTTGCCCATTTTTTAGCTCAGTAAACAAAGCACTCGTTATCTCATGAAATATTTGAGCACTCGGTAGATTGGACACACAATTCTTTCACAAGTTTGACTAAATCATCATCATACATTAACACTCGTATTGCTTAGGATGTTGAAATACACCGTAAAGCTTCAACTGGGAGACTGCCCGGACGTTCACAAGCCAATCCACCTGCAGCCATATACAAAGTTATAGCAACTAGTCGAACAAAAACGTTACGTGGGAAATTTGATTCATCTACACTTTGACAATTTTAATTTTATTAAGGATATGCACACGCATCTTAAATTGCACTTCTAGCAGTAAGGTCACTTGAGGTGTTATGGCCCCATGATAATCACAACGAAGTACACCTGATATGATCATGCTTAGCTGATTATAATTGGAGACAATGAATTAAGCAAAAGTAAAGAATGGAAAAGAAAAAGGAAAGTGTTTCAAATTAATAATTACAAGGATACCAACGAACTCTTCCATCAATCTGTTTTTTGATTAAAGAAAGAACATTTAGAAACAATCATCTTCAAAGCACCTTAACTCAACCTAATGGGAATCCTAAGGCTCTTTTCAACCACATGAAAGTACAGACCATAACAGCGAACTTGTATATACCCACATATATAATTAATTTATGAAATACACTACAACAGTGTACTTAACTAGAACCAAAGGTAAAGCAACATACTTTCATATGGCAGGCTTACTTACGTATACTTAGGTTACCCAATCTTAGGTTTAACGCATCCTTAGGTTAGGTGTGTATTTAATAAATTATACCTACCTTATACATACATGCATGTACCTACTAGTATACCTCGTTCATTGGTATGTGTACAGGAGGCACTAAATCCTGGCTAATATCAGAGGGAATGGGAATACATCACTAAATTTTGCAGTTTTTTAATTTATTATTTTTCTTGCAGTGAAGAGTACATAGAGGAAAAGGGAGACGATAATATTTGTACTGGCTACAGTGAGGTACCTCCTTGAGAGAGTCAAGAGTTTCCCCAAGGAGCACAGAAACTGACAAGGGCTTCGAGTCAAAGACTTGAGTTTGGAAGACGTCAAAGACGTTAAGATCCAGTTGAAGTTGAAACTTGCAAATGAAAGAGTTGACTTGGATTCGTTACGCGAAGGCCATAATAGAATGAAGATTACTACCACATACTTATACATCAGAAGGTAGACAACAGACAGTCAGATGAATTCTCTACGTTTAATTATAATGCACATATTTCTAGGTACAAAGGAACCCATTTCCGTATAGTTGCACAGCGCAAATCGTGACTGGAGAAGCAAATTAATGCATTTCATACCAAAACTTTATGCTAGAACAAATCCTGGGTTAACTTCAGTATATAAATGAAACGTTTTTGCACTTTTTCAAAAACTTTAAAACTGAAGTACGGCAGTTTTCATTTGTTTTTCAAAATATCTTTACCTTTTTCCTTAACTTCAAATCAAAAGTAATAATAAATAATTCATTTACAGATTAGTACGTTCTGTCCATTTTTAACAATATACATATGCATCGCTTACAAACATTTAAACAGTAAATGCACGTTGTCGAACATGCAAAGAAAACATTTTTGGACTTGTAAAACGCTTGCAGAGCTTATGTAAAAAAAGGAAAAACTGTGTACTCGTATTCTTGAGCTTGTGGTTCTTCAGCTTCCAAAGCTAATAATTTTTCAAGGAGCTTCACATAAAGGAAAAGACGGAATCACCTACCCGGCTGTCCCAGGGCCCAGCTGGAGCTGGAAAAAATTTACATAAGTATTATATAGTCTTACAATATAATATTCAGGATGTTATATATGTAGATGTGCACAACAGTGTTATATAGTTTTGCTATTGTATCATTATTACTACGTATGCGAAGACCCGTAGATGCATCGCTTTATAGATTGAGTGGTGTAGGTCTTTTATACAAAGGAATATGAGTAAAGTTGGAAGTGAAAAAAATAATGAGGAATCGAAATTGGAGGAAGATGGGATACAAGGATGAAATCAATTAGATAGCTATACCAGCATATTCCTATTCTACAGCCAAACTCACTAAGCAGGTAGATGTATCATTACTGAAGAAGCAAAATAATTCATATTTAGTTTTAGCTGCAAGCCCACAAAATACCAATAATTTAAAACACATGGTTTTGCTACTTTTTTAAAAGCGTGTAAGCACTCGACGAGGAACCTAGAGACTTTCCTAATTAGCCACATGTATACATTCTCCATGCACCTTTTAAAGACAATATTGGCAGCGAATGCATACCTAATAAGAGACATTTTGCATCTTCAACAAAGCTCTGCCTTGGTTCCCGTTAGGTGGCCGTTTCATAAGAATGACGGAATTATTTAAGTTGGATGCAGTCATCTGTAATTGTAGGTGAAAGAGAATAAATGTAAGTGTCGTTCGCTCTTTTGTCTGACTACTGAGTCGCAGTCGTAATGATGGTGGATGTAAAAGAGAAGAGATTTCGCAAAATGGGGCTTTTAGTTGCATATGTGACGGAAAATATGACAATCCATTTATTTCCACTATTTTCACATTTCCACTCAAGTCACATGATCGGGGAGCGTGCAGCGTGATCGTGAGAATTGAAACTTTGCACTTCTGGCTTCGGCATGACTGTCTCTCGCTCTTCAACTCCGTCACGTAGCTAGAAAACCCTTTCACACAGGGAAAGGCACTGCATTCAGATTCAAATTATGCAAATATTTTCGATTTTTAAGCATTATCAAATTTTGAAACGGCTTTTTAAAAATGTATGGTTTCAAATCGTACATTAGCTCGGAAATCCCATTGTTCAATAGTAAGTACCCTTTGCAAAACCGCGTTTTGAAATATTTTCGATTTGAACGGAATTATAGAAAACATGGTATGTTTGAAAACGTTGGCAAGATTTGGACGGAATATTTTTTAAATGTTACATTTTGAAATAATATTTTGAAAATATTTTTTTTAAATCCTACTTTAAATGTTTTTCCCTATTCGAAAACAACATTTTGAAAATCAATTTACTGCACTGTAAATAGCTTAATAAATAAGTCTACAGAATTTTTGCAGAGCAATGCACTGCTTTGTGGAATGCAATCTTTTTGTTCGTAACTTGTTGGCAATAATGTAGGCCATGTAACCTACCTACGCGGCCTACTGCTGAAAAAGCTTCTTGGAATCGTTGCTCTATTTCTGGTTAACATATGCGACGGATGTGCGCGTACCTACTTATTGTAATGTAGTTTCTGAAGGAAATTTAGCAGAAGGAAATTGGCCGAGACCATACGCCGAATTTTTATGGGATTCAGATTATGTATTCGAAAGGAGATATTTCTATAACTACGTATGTATGCGTAATGCACGCAGTGTGTCGACTAGACACACATTCCCCTGGAATTACTGATAACACTGTCGTTGGCAGAAACTTTACCTTTCAAGAATACAACTTTCCTTCACAGCTGCTCCCATGGGATCTCATTCCGCCAAAGCCAAGTCAGGGAAAGTTTTCCATGATTTTGAACTGTGCAAAATCTTTTGCATGTCTTATTTTCTTTTTGAGTCAAGATTGTATAGACAGTGGAGAGAGGCTGTATATTGCAAATTGCAAAATTCAACAAACGGGGCTTTTCTATTATTACATGTGTTGGAGATTTTTGTATGCAGCTGCCATGGACTCTATTGGCAATATTGTTTATTTTTTAAATAATGGAAAAATGT
>JAQFZC010008318.1:0-10297 GCA_034695205.1 Dicyrtoma fusca | reverse complement strand
GCTCCTAACATTTACTATTTGTATACTTATTTTTCCCTTTGACTCTAATTAGCTATTTAGGACCCGACAGGTCTTTGATAATTTGTGAGAGTCTGTGTAGTAGCTAAATAAATAGTTCGCTCTTATAATTTATATGTGACTTCGTCCCAACTCGTGTGTGCAATTTCGATCATAATTACGATGTACCTTTGGGCACGGCATCGTCTTTAGTTTTGGCTAAAATAGTTGATAGTGCATTTTTCTCAAAGACTGACCTACCGAGGATATTGTGCATCTATCAACAAGACCTGAAATGATTCTGCATTATTTTCATAGTGACATTTGATTTTTAGTGTGTTTAATAAATTATTCTTGAGTGACAGCCGCCGACAGGATAATTCAGGTTAACTTAAATTCTCCGACTGACTTTGTTACCGCTAGTTACAAGCAATATAGCATCTCAAGACCCATACAGCGAATACAGCACAAAATCCAAGCAATAGAGTTTTTCCTGTTATGCTTCATAATTGGTGCCTGGTGCTAGAAAATGAGCGTAAAATTGTACAGTAGTATTACCGGATAGTGGATATTTAATGACCGTGTGCACTCAGGTGTCGACATTTAATCGAACCAATAAATATTATTGGTTCGAGAACAAGAAACAAGGACAAAGAAAGTCACATTCGTAATTGTTCGTAATATAATACAAAACAATAATAACTTAGTATTGAGTTCGTCTTTATTCAGCACGATGAGCCTATTATAAATTACTACTTAGCACTACATAAATAAGTACATGCGGGTAGACAGATACGACAGAATAGTGACGGTGTCGTAACGCTGGATTTAATACCAATGCAAACTAATTCACATAATCTGCTCTATTCTGTATTTACTTGGTAAATTACGCATGATGCAAGTATGTATGAAGGTAGGAAGTAGAAATAAAAGAATTCGGTAAGTAAAAACTAAACGCTAATCCTACGAAAGAATAACGTTCTTTTCCGTATCTTCTACTTTAATGGGATTCAGTTCTAAATGCGTCCGTTTCAAATCTTCGATTCTTTTAATAGTCGACGCGATTTCCTCCGAAACGGAAGAAGCTAAATTCATGGCCTCTTCGTCACTCTGAATTTCTTGGAGAATTTGTAATTTTTCTTCAAGAAACGGAATCTTTTGAGCTTCCAATTCGTCCCTGTACGCGTTCATCTTCCCTTCGACGATCTCCTCACATAACATATTTGTGAGTGTGTCCACAGCTAACTTTCGATACGGCCGCTGGAATCTGAAATAATTAACCAAAAGTTAGAACAAAACAAACCACCAAACACGTAACTACCATTAGAACGAAACAAACAAAGCCGAAAGGTATTTTTAAACATTTAACATTTACACACTTAACATTTGGTTTAGCGACGGAGACAAAATACAATAATTCAAGTGTATTAAATATTCACACAAATAAACTTAATACATATTTGTTTTCATAAACTGTGTGAAAGTGAAAATTTGAAAAATCATAAAAATGAATTCGAATGAACCTACGTATGCAGGTAATAAAGCATAGGTATACAGGCAACTGCTTATATGTGACCAAATGGGTTTTTTCAAATAAACAACCATTTCTACATTCATTAAAAAAATAATTACAACCAAATGGATATCGAACCAAAGTTACAGTAGCAAATGTGAGGAAAAACAAAATTCTCTAAAAAAGCGAAAAACCTCCTTTTCATGTGTATTTATATTGGTAATTTAAACTCAAATATTATCCAATGATCTTGATTAGAATCTCAATAAAAAAAGAGCATTTTTTCCTGAAGAGGTATGAGACATTATTTTGAAGTAGAACTTCCTGCCTTGTAAGGTCCACAGTAACAGCGTAGGAAACATGGGTGGTCATACTTACGGAGTGTTTAGATTTTTGTCATTTTTAGGGGTTCTAACATATTTTCCAGAATGGAAAAAAAATAACTTCAAGCCCTAAATGTATTGTCAAATTTTTTCAAATACATTAATATATGGTTGAGGAGGCGTTCCCAAATTTTAAATGGTCCATAGAGAATGGAGCATGGAGCGCACGAACCAATGGGAGCGGGCCAAAAGAGATTTGGGAACCCTTCTTCAACTATCCATTTGGAAAAATATGACAATACTTTAGGGTAACCACTACAATAAAAATATAGCTCCTTTAGGAATTTGAAAAACTTAAAATTGAAAATCAAAATACTTTGATTTGACCTATTGAACATTTTCTTTTAAGTAGAATGTGCAATCATAATGAGCACACACTTTTACGAGAAGCGGAGAAGAGTATCAGCGATCAGCGGAAAACACAATACATTGTGATTTCTGGTACATCGCTGAACGTGAGAAAATGCAATGACCAATTGACCATGATTTTAATAACTGCAATGGCTTACTTTCCATTGGGCTTGAACATAATTCCTAAAACTTCGATGAGCCACTCGAATCGTTTGTAGTCCAAATGACGAAGATTATTTAAATATTTTTTTCTCTTCTCCACAAACTCCTTCACTTGCTTCTTCAAAGCGCCGTTCTTTCGCACCACTGGAATTGTTTCCATCTGAACACGAAGGTCACGGATCTTCACCGTCATCCAAGCCACTAATAACAAACAAAAACCACTCCATTCTAAAAATGTACAAAATTATTAGACACCCAATAATTACAATTTATTTCACACTTACACACATTAGCTACTTTAAAACTTGGCTGTCCCTATCAGTATCATACATCAGGTCCACTGATGGTCTAATTTCAAGAGCGAAAAAGTGTACAGTAAGTAGTAGTAATAATATTGTATTTGCTTACTACTCCTACTAATAAAATTCGTTGTTTTTGAAAAGATACGAAACCTCTTTCAAAAACGTTTTTTACCATTCACCACAACATTACATTATTGTATACAATGTTCGATGTTCAAATACTAATAATAATAGATGTGTACAAAATAAAATGTTATGTGGTATATAATTGCACTTCATACTACTTTTATATGTAATTTATTGCATTTATTACCCATGTGCTCGTGCGACCTTTCCCCAGGAACCTTCCCGTCAAAGTCGTGCCGCCGAATTCGCTTGAAAGTCTCCTCCATAATAATCCTTATTCCTTCTTTCCGGGGATAGAAGTCTACAGTAAAGCGTTTCCTTTGCTCAGCTGGAAGTCTAATAGGAGTAGAAACAAAAGTCATTTGATTATTTTAAATACTTAGGTGCAAATAACTAAGCTGCAGTAGAAAAAGAGTTCTAAAAGTAAGGAAATACTTGACTTTACGCAACTACATACGCATTCCTAGCAACTAGAACTTTACACTAGCTGTTGACAATTTTTCACCTTATTTTAGTTCGGCTCCAAATAATTCAATTTAAATTTTGTTACAAACATATCATATTCATATCATATCAATATGAAAAAGTAGGTATTAAGTTGTGGTTTTTAAAAATATGTCAGCGTTAAACGCATATTATTACAATGTGCCGTTTCGAAAAGTAGTGGTAGAGATAAAGTAACAAATCCTTTTTGAACGATTTTGTTACAAATGATCAGTTACAACTTATCATTTTAAAAATAGGTCAACTTAAGTTACTTAGGAGGAAATAAACGAACAGTTCAACAGTGCAGGAAGCATTTAAAAGAAAAATATAATTTAGATCAGACCCAGGTAATTGGTTTGTATGTATAATTATATACATATATGTATGAGCAGAGGGACTTGAATAAAATTCTTTTGGGGCTTTATTTCTAGATTTCGTAACTACTATTTCAAATGATTTTTTATAACTTATGATTTTGATATATAAATGCAACCTATCGACAGATTTATTTACGTTAAATATTGATATTTTAAAAATATGCTGTGCTGTTAACTGTATGGTGTGTCCTACGACAATTAGAATAATTGTGTACATGACTTAATCAAGTTTTAATGTAAGGAAAACCTACAAATAAACTGAATAAGTCATGTGTTGTATGACCTGACCTAAGCGTCTGCTCAGTGATGTAGTCCAATTTCCACCTAAACCCTATTCATAATCTTTAACTATTGTTAAACCAATTCTTATTCGTATACTGGGTCCGTTCGGCTATCCTCGATGGAGGACAGGGATGGCTTTGTTTTGTTAATAAAGTTCGTCTTTCTCTCTAATGTTGATAACAAATAGTGTTGAAAAGCACACCTCTTCGCATTTAGGGACCTGTTAATAAATTAGAAGCTTCCCTACTACTGACTACAGCCTTTGAAGCCGCATTCGAAAATATTAGAAGTCTCTTACTCATTAATGATGGCAGCAAAAGGTTCGTACTCGAATTTAAGCCAGTCTGGGTTGACTGGTTCTAAGGGTCGGAGATCACAGGATTTCCTTGGATCCCAAAAAGGCACCTGTATGAAAGTCATAAATTGTTGTAATTGTAAGAAATGGTATTTCATATTCGTAAACTACAATTATCTAGATAGTTAGTTCATCGTTGATTGTTTTGTTAGTTTTAGGCACGACCTTCAACCTTTCTTATTAATTATATTATTCATTTTTACAAGATCATTCCATTAGCAGCAAAGTTTTTGTTCTTTTACAACTCACCTTTTCTGGTTTTCTCCATTTAATAATGTCGTGTATTTCATGAACGATGGGGACACCCGGGAGTTTGGTAGTGGTTGCGGGAATTCTGTGGCCACATTGTCGAATTATTTGCTTCTCTAATGACTGCGCACTTAGCAGAACTTTACAGGGTCTTTGCAACATTTTAAAAATTAAATTGAAATTAACTTTATGTAAGTAAGCACCCTTATTTTATAACATTTTAAACAAAAAATAATATTGACAATATCCTGTATACTTTTTGACAGAAAGGAGGATGGATAGAAAATTAAAGAGAACTTGAAATTAGTTGTTGGTGTGTTGGTTTTTATGGTAAATGGGGATGATTGGGAACATTCGTAGGGAAAGTGGGAAAGCAAGCAGTAAAGTAGGGATTAGTAAGGAAAAGGAAGGAGTCGAAGGAGGCAGGAGGGTAGGAGCAGGAGCAGGAAATTGCGGACGAAGCTACGATTTGAAAAGGTGCGCCGACGATGCGGACAATATTTAGACTTGCCTTACTTTCCAATAGTTCCTAGGAATTTGGGAGTTCTAGTTTAAGTAACTGAATGCGATTACAGGTTACCTTTAACAAAAACAAAATAGAGGCTCAAAAACTTAGAGTGAGGACAGTTTCTAATACCTTTATTGATTTTCGTTCAAGAATTTAATATTATTAAATAACAGGAAATACTCTCAACACAACGCATAGTAGCAGCGGGAGCAGCATGTTCAGTAGCCAACAAAACACAACCATACCGTGTGATTTCGGAATTTTGAGATTTTTTTGCACGAGTCGTAGTTTGTATGTACGAAGTGTCACCTATTTAATTAAGTAACTACCGATAATGACAAATAAATAATAATTATAGCGTTTTTACTTACTATAATAACTATTCCGGAGCACCTAAAACGAAACTATTAGACATCAAACTAATTTGAATTCGAACCAAACCTTGTAAAGCGAAGCGAAAGTAAAGTACAGTGATGCTGAGTTTGCCGCCTGTAAATACGTTCTGGTACAATTTATTCACGTGCAATTAATTATTCCAAAGTAACAACTAGGGTAAATATTACAATTTGCAATCCTAATCACAATTGAATAGCCTGCTAACCATCTTTTTGTGATTAACTTAACAATATTATTAAGCTTTAGTGCTTTCAGCTTCCAAAAATCCAATTTCAGATTGCTAAATTACATTTTATTAGACAAAATCCTCTATGGAAATTTCTAGAGCAGAGCAAGGCATATTTATTTCAAAGTTTTCCAGAACTTCCGGATGTAGTACACCAAGCTTTCCCACAACCTTTGATTTGTAAAGAATCTCTGCACAACGCCCTTCGAAATAAGTTGGATCTACAATACAAATGATAAATGGTGTACATAATCACGACATTTCAAAATATTAAACTTGAACGGCTTAAAAACTCAAGACTACAATAAATACATCAACTAATTTAACGTTTTAAATTACCATCAGCAGCTCGGATAGAATAGCCGGTTTTCTCTTCAAAAGGAACTTCAAGAAGGAGCATGACTCGATCTAGGAGCCCATGAATCACTTCAAAACCTGGCGATTTATTGTAGTAAACTGCGGAGAAGTGTCTTTCGTTACGGGATCCAGTGTCTGTTCAGTAAAAAAGAAATGCAAGTTAAACTCACGTCTTTATAGGACTGTTTTAATGGTGCAATGTCTTAAAAATTGGAATGAACAAAGAAAATGATGTACCGATAGCACTATCGAGCAAAACGACATCAGAGATTTCGAATAATTTAATGGGGAGAGGCATTTTCTTATTGGCTTGTAATGTTTTTAATAAACCTGAGAGTAAAGAATTACGAGCGGCTTGGAATTCTAAAGTTTTGGGGTTTGAAATGCGAGCAATCGTGGGTTCCTTCGTTTCTCTTTTGTGACGTACCTTCTCACACTCGTCTTCTACCGAGCACTGAAAATTAAGAATATAATTACAATGCTAAAAACGTAATAAAAAAAGTACAGTGTGTCTTACTGTTCCTACACTATTATATTTTTATACTTACAAGAGAGAAAGTTAATGCTTCAGTGAATCCAGCCTGCGCAATAGTTTCTCTCAATTGGTCGGTCAATTTATTTAGAGGCAGCTAAATAAAAAACAGTCCAAATTATAATAATAAACTGATATTCGTTCGGAAAACCATGAAACAATGAAATGTGTCGAACCTGGGTGGCTACAGTGGTTGTGTTTGGGAGACTCTTGGGAATATTATCATAGCCATAAGCAATCGCCACGTCCTCAATAATATCCGCAGCATGAATGACGTCGTGTCTCGTGGGTGGAACTTCTACGACCAGGACTTGAGAACCGTTGTCCTCCACAACTTCCGATTTCAAACACATCCGACTTAAATTAGATGCCATGTCTTCTGCTGGCCAACTGTAATTTAAAAATTAAGCTACAATCAAATACATTTAGACAAGACAATCAATTTTAACAATAACTTGGAAAATATAAAGCTTTAATTTGATACGAAAACATACTTGATACCAACGACTTCATTGACGAGCTTAGAGTCCACATTCTCTGTCCAATACTTCAACGCAGGAAGGTTAGCGACTTTGCCCGTTTCCTCATAAAATACCTCCGTCAGCTCAGCTTCGAATTTCGTCTCCGCGTACTCGCTTAACATCGTAATTAGTATATCCAGCACAATCGTGGCCTGAAAAAGTATACATTATAAATCAAGTTATAGTTTTACTACAACTCCACGCTACTATCATATTGTACATACTACATAAGTATGCATAAACTACAGATACAGAACCCAGTTAATTCAGCAGAAACTAAATTTAATTTTTAACCAAAATATTAGCTCCTCTGATGCTGCCTACTGTACAATAACGTGAAAGTAATTTGTAAAAAACGCTTTTCACACTCAGTTGAAACATTGAGAAGCGCTGACATTGACATATGAACATATACTTACCTTCGTGATGTCGGTGGCAGTTGCCTCGAAGAAAAGGTTCTTGGTGTTGAGAGAGACTTTGGAGTGGTCGCCGTTGATGATAGGCGGAAGAGACAAAACCCTGCCAGTGGAGTCCCTGATGACGGGGTAAACCGGTTTGTCCTTAATAATGCCCAAGAAGGGCTTCAAGTGACTATCCGTCTGATAATGAATCATCAGCTCATCTCCCCGAAAGGCCTTCTTCTGATTCAGTGGAACGAAACTGATATCCGTCGGAGGATCTGCACTGTACACGAAGGGAGGGGTGAGGGTGTCCAAGTCGTGGATTCCAATGGCGACCAAGGTTCGCTTACGACAAATGTTGTGGTGCAACTTCTCCTGAAGATCGATGAGACTGTCATAGGCTGTCTGAGTAATGGTTACATTTCGAAGAACTGCAGTCACAATGTATGGACGAACTTCCTTTGTGGATGACTTGACAGTCGTTCGAATTATTGGAGACGCAGGAGCCACGGCCAGATACCGAGGAGCTTCCAACCTGCTCATACAAATTTACAAAAACCTCAAGAACGTTTCAGTTTTAAAGAAATAATTCCAACGGTAACATGAAAACATTATAGTGATTTTAACTGTCGTATAAGCACTACACAAAAATACGCCCAATTATTCAGGAGGTAACCAAAATGAACTTTAAGCTTACTTTTTAGTGAATACCAAAAGTGCTCTGGATAACCCTTCAATACACAATAAATCATAGCGATTGGCTGGAATGTCAATCTTGTACACTACCGCTCCCTTTGGATCATTCGGATCCGTTGTCTGTTTCACAAGCAAGACCAATGAACAAATTAATTATAATGAGGAAACACGAAGTTTTACTATACTTCCTGATGTACTCTTACAAAAACGAAATTAAAATATTGCTATTACTGTTTTTAAGGAATTTCTAATACGAAGTTGGAAGTATATATGTATAACGTATAACTTACCACTTCATCCAATTCGATGCCAAACTGGAAGCATAGCTCGTCGAATTCTTCGTCAGCTACACAGGTCGCAGGAGAAAAATAAGAAAATAGGGCTCAATTCAATTATTCAACTAATTACAAAAATTCTAAAAAACTGTAAATTCAGCTATGAAATGCTTCATGGCAATTTGTCCGAAGTTAAAACTCAAATACAACAAACACGTGACATATTTTTTAAATTGCATGTGATGCGAGATGTTTTGTGTGATGAAATATTTGCATTTTTTTAACTCTGCTGGAATCTCAATTGCCTCAATGTTGAATGTATAATGTAGGTTACATACAAGATTGAGATTGAATTTCGATATAAACACAATAATTGTTATTAAACTATGATATAAAAAGAATCTCAAATGAACTATGTTGTATTTAGCAGTAAAGATAAAGGCAGATGTTTAAAACTTACAATATTTTTGGCCGAGCTTTTCAAAAAGGAGATCTCGGTTCACATTTAGTGTCGGCATCCTGTGTCCTCTTGTTTATTCTTTTTGTTTATGCAGTTTTGTTTAAGGAACCACCTTGAACTGGTCAACCAAAATAGAAATCAAGACTTGTCATATACTTTTATTTGTAATTGGACCCTTGAAAGGTTGAAGGTTAAAACTTTTGACTCTTTCCCGACAATATTTAATGAAACGTTGACTTTTAGCAGCTGTGCTCCACACTTTTTTGACTTGTGGATTTTAAAAAACCGCTCCTGATCTTGCTCATCAGTATCAGCAAAGGCAGTAAGGCAGATTGGAATTAAAACTTAAGAGCATTTGAATTAGTTGATGGCAATTTGTAGATGAAAAGAGATGCTGGAGAAATTGAGATGATGCATGCGGATTGCGGATGCGGATCTGATGAAACTTTTTGCAATTTGCGAGTCTGCATTCTCTGCATTGCGTTTGCATGCCGCACACCTGCTCCGTCCGCGTACTTTTATCTTTTATGTGCAGACTCTTCACAGTGCACTCATCTCATCTTGTCGCCCAGCGCACTTTAGCCGACCGTATTTTAACCGGCCTGCTCTCAGTCAGATTTCGATCCCCGCCTCGTCCACTCTTCCCTGCACAGATGGCCTACACTAACAACACACCAAAAGCCATCTTCTCCATCTTCCACTCTGCCCCAAATACGTCTTTTTTCATCACAGTTCCATTCCGAATTACTAATTACTAATTACTTAACAATTCTCAACACAAAATCACACAAAACCACTCAGTTTTATTGCCTTGGATGGACTTGGGTTATTTTGCACTACCACTTGAGCAAAGTGAGCGAACCCCAAAAAAACAATTGGGCTTGTATTAAATTAAACTGTGGGATAGAATTAAAGGAAACAAATAAAATAAGAAGCAATTTAATGTAACACAATTTTTCAAGACATAATTATCCCTTTATTTACTATAAAGTGTACTGCTTGTGGTGAGCCCATTGGGCTACTCCCGATGAAGGGCAGTATCCACTTTGTTTTCTTATTAATAAACTTGCTTTCTTTCTATTACTCTACAATAATATTTGATATGTATTCTCTGGATGTCTATAGACGTTTGCTGACTAGTCACCAAAATTGGGCAAAAAATATACATTACATAGGCTACACACTTAGTAGTACAAGTAGGAATGTATTATAGTTTCTGATATTATAACTAAAAGTAATTATATAAACAATAATTTATTATACAATGTTAGGATTATTTCCTAAACACTTCAGCAGTGGTATGCTGGGAATGAGGTGGACGTAGATTAGGCTTGGCAGTGAG
>JAQFZC010008317.1:0-10298 GCA_034695205.1 Dicyrtoma fusca | reverse complement strand
ATTTTTAATTTTTGACCCCAAAAAATCACAAAAACCCGATTTTGACCACCAGGATGCCCGGATACTCGCGTCCACCTTTTGATTTTGTTGATCTACTCTTCAAGGGCTTTCTCATGATGTATCATATGTGTCCGTACCTCCATTTTTAATTTTTTTGGTAAACTATAGGAGAGATTTAGAAATTATATGTAATACTTGAACCCTGTATAATAACGTTAATTATTTTTCTTGCTTTCTATTCTTTTCGGTTATCTTACTTGCCATCCAGCAGGATTCCGACTTACCAGACTTTGAGAAAAAAATTTTGCCTTCAAATTGTCAAATAGCCTATGCGTTCCCGAACGTACAACATTTGAAGATAACAAATTGTGCCTTTGGGAGTACTTATGAGGAAGATTTCGGAAATACTTCGTCACTTCCTTCTTTGAAAACATTGGAGCTTATTGGTGCTATCCAGGAAATAGTGCCTTTGTGCTGGCTGCAACAATTTAGTGCCCGTGCGTCCAATGTCACAATAGCCAATATTGGGGTGCTTGACATGCCAGATTTCCAAGAAGGTTGCAAGGCTGTTTGGACCCATCTTGTAAATCTGCAAGAACTTAAATTTACGGTGGATTTGTTAGCAGACGAATTTGAGATGGATAATGTTATGGACGTCGCGTTCACGGGGTTTAGTGAGGAGACTTGCAAGCGGCTGATGAAAGAGCAGTTTGATCGAATTCAGAGTCAAAGTCAGAATCCAGGAATGGAAAATACTGACACGGTGATTCGGGCGGAGGACTGGAAGGACGAAAGGAAAAATCCATCCATTTTGGATTTGAAGTCTCTCAAGAGTCTCAGAGTGGACTTTGATATGCAGTCAACGGGATCAAGGGAAATATTCCCTGTGCCCCTTTCATGTGTAGCTGGAATGTATGCATTTAAAATGTGCGACAAATTGAAAGTTTGTATTGGTGTGGGACATCCATATTATTCAAGGAGGCAAAAAGCTACAGGTTAGTTTGCCTGTAATACTTTAATATTATTTTTATAATCGGTATTTCTAAAAACATTATTGTACAATTTACTTACTTAAGTTGTTGTGTTTTACATTACAGAATTGGTCAGATCTTTGGAAAGTATTCGTCCTTACGTTACGATGGATTCCTCCTTGAACTGAATTATTATTATGAATCAATATTTGTGTAATGAAATATGAATGAAGTCTCCAGCTCCAGTGAATCCAGTCCAAGTCTAATCCACCTAATTCCAAATACTATCTCGTATTGTCTAGTTAGCCAGAGTTAGTTTATGAAAAAATAATAATCTACTAATATAATCTATGCATTTATTAATTAATGCATTTTATTTTTTGCATTCCTTCGCTTTTTTTAGTATAATTTCGTGCTATCGTCCTATAATAAGTACTTTACTATAGATAAGCATTTAAGAATTCCTACTGTTTATTACTACACCCTCCCTTTCAGTTTAAAATACAGCAAAAAGTGTGTTCAATAAAAATATTCTTTAACAATGAAATACAAGGGAATCCTATAATTTGAATTACATAATAATATATTTAAGTAGCTTTTTATTCGGATTCAGAGTTCGCAAAGTGAAGACAAACGTGTAGGCAGGATCCCGAATAGCATTTTCCGTTGTTATCGTCTACACACTGTACATAATTTAGCTAATTTAGAATGCAATTTTCAAAAATAAGTTTTAATTAAAATAATTTTTTGTCATTCCTAATTCATTTGTGTTTTAACCTGAGCAGCGCCACGTTATAAGACAGTCTCTCTCATCTGAGTCGTCATTGGGTCCACAATCGTGAACAGAATCGCACGGGTTCCTTTTTTTAATACATTTTGGCTCCGAATGACATTTGTGTACTTTCGCATATAAAAAAAGCACAAAAAATATTAGCATTCAGACAATTACATACGTATTACTACAAGAACTAGATACATATTACCTATTCGGGATTAATTGTATGGTACTAACGATGTAGGGCAGATGAATTATCCTAGATTTTATTTTTGGGTAACTAACACTGACACGACACCGAAAAAATCGCACAAAAAGTTACTAAAACGACACCAAACAAGAACATCAAATTCATTATTGGCTTGTTTCAAAACCTCCTGCGGTCCAGCCGAAGAACTTCACGATCACTACCCTAATAATGCTACAATAAAGATTGAATACTTATTATCAATTGTAGAAAGGAAACTATGCTCCACACTTTTGGTGCATTAGTTATTCATTCTTCAAGTTTTCTACATGTAGATGCATCTAAGCATTTATCTACATAATGAACTGGTCTGTCCTTTAAAGCGTAAGTAGGTAGATAGGCATTTTTAGGTTTGTTTTCATCATTCAATAACTTTTCGTTCTGTGCCTAAGGAGCTCAATCGGTAAAGGAAATGGTACCTTATACCGAAATACAGAATTCAGATAGGAGGGCCTCCGATACTTAATGTTATTTGATACGTAAATATTCTTACTATACAAATCGCGTGCCTAAGGAATAAAATTTTTCCTTATTTTTATTATTTAATTTTAAGGAAATAACATCATGAATCCTGCCATGGCCTTCGGCGATTGACGATCTGTAAAAAATAAAACTATCGTAACCTTCGAATCCGATTTTTTTTTTTTACATATTTTAATGAACTGATCTGCCAATTCGTCATACCGATTGGAACGGTTTTAGTCTCTTTCGAACAGCTTTTCAAAAACGGAGACGTACTTATAAGAATCAACTTCCTAATTTGGGGAAATGGGAAAAGCCAAATACACAGGGGCCAAAAAACTGGCATCCCCTGAGTTATAACGGCCACAGCCAGCACCGGTTATTTGGGTCATGTTTAGGTCAGCAGCTGATTAATAATAATAATTAGTAAATTAATTATTAAATTAAAATTACAAGCGATTGTAAGGGCGCAGCTCCTTTCAATTTGTACGCTTTTTTTGTACATATCGTCAGTGTCATTGCAAAGTGGCCTAAGTCCAGTTCTTACTTAACTGCAAACTGGCCGGTGTCCACTCAAATCTTAACTGCAAAGTGGCTGGAGTCCATAGATATTGCATTGTTTGTACTGGGTCTCACAGACCCCCCTTCACAGCCCAGCAATCCAGCAAAATCGCGCAATCATGCCTAGAGCTGGCTATCTATAGCTAGATCCGCAGCGAAATTCCATAAAATGTGTTGTAACTTGATTGCGCGCCTTTGCTGGTTTGGGGTGCGGATGGGAGAGGGGCTAAAGGTTATGTGGGACCCGTAGCACAACATGGATGGACTCCCGCCACCTTTCAGTTAAGATTTGAGAGGACACCGGCCAGTTTGCAGTTAAGTAAGAACTGGACTTAGGCAACTTTGCAGTGGCACTGACGATATGTTTCCAAGACGAAACGCGGCTTACGCAGGCAAGCAAGTTGTCAGTACCGACGCGTACAGGTACCTAGGGTTTACACACCGTAACCATGATATAACATATGTAGGAGAAAACGGCACGTGGCCAACTTTTGCGTGCGCATGTTTCCGCAGCTAATGCACTTTTACTAAACCTGTAGCCCGCAACTGCTAGTAGCATGGGCCTGTAGTCACAGATTTTGGCCTTAACCTAGGCAATTGGCCTTTTACCTGTCACTGTAGCTAATATCTTGGGCCTGTTAACGCAATCTGTGGCCTAATCCTATGGTTTCAGCAAGTACAAAGTTTGCAGCTATGGGCCGGAGTCCAGAGCCTGTGGCATGAGTATGAGCCTTCTTGACTAAACCTACCCTCCTGAGCCTTCTGGCCTGCGTCTTTTGGCCTAAGCCTTCTGACTACAGCGTTCACGCTTGAGTCTTCTGACTGGAGCTTTCGGGCCTGAGCCTGCTGGACTAAACCAAGTCTTCTTGACTAAACCATTTTTCCTAAAACTTCTCGGCTAGATATTGTAGCATAAGTATTCCGGTCTGAGCTTTACGCCCAGAGCATTCTGGCTTAAGCCCTTCGCCCTGATCTTTCCTGTATAAGCCTATTGGTCTGAGTTTTAACATAAATCTTCTGGATTAAATCTACTCCCGTCGGAGGCCACGTAAGCAAGACAATCTGAACCAAGCTTTCTAGTCTGAGTCTCATAGCCTAAACCATCTGACGTAATCCTACTTGACAGAGCCTTCTTGCTCAAGCCACCTCAACTCAACCTTCCTGCTTACGCGTTAATCACCTGTACCAACCGCCTTGAACTTTCTGGCCTGAGCCTTCCGGCCTGACCCTACCGGCCTAAACCCTCCAGTCTGATCCTTCCGGCCTGATAATTCCGGCTGATGCCGGAATGATCCAATCGGCCGAACGTTCACGACGTGGGCGTTCCGGCCACACCTATTGTGCCACAGCCATCTTGGCTGAGGCTTCTGGCCTAAATCTATTTGACTGATCCTTATTGTCTAACGTTAATCGGTACAGCTCGTTTGCTAACGCGTTTCGACAGGAGCGTTTCGACCTGAGCCTTCCGGCCCGAGCATACTGACAAGATCCTTTCAGCCTCAGCATGTCCGACGAAAAACCTTGTCTTAGCCTTGTCAGGTGCGCTTTCTAACCTGCACCTTTCAGTAAGAGCGTTTGTGCCAGAGCCATCATGGCGGCGACTTCGGGTCTAATACTACCTGACTGAACCTAATTGTCTAAGGTTATTCGGCTGACCAAACGCCCTAACGCGTTCTGGCCGGTACGTTCCGGCTTTAACTTTCTTCGCCTGAGCCTTCAGGGCTGGGTTTTTCCACTTGAGCATTCCGGTGACATCCTTTTGACGTGAGCATTCCAGCGTGAGCCTTCCGGCCTGAAACTTCCTGCCTCAGCCGTCTTGGCTGAGCATTCTAGTTTCAACTTTCCGGCCTGATACTTCCGGCTGGAGCATTCTGGTCTAAACCTTCCCGCATTAGCATTCTGGCCAGTGTATTCGGCAATCAGCCTTCCGACCTGAGACTAACGGCAGGAGCATTCCGGTCTAAGCCTTTTTTTGTGGGCTTTTTGGCTTTAGCGTTCAGGCCTTCCTCAGCCTTCGAGCCTAAGAGTTCTTGCGCGAAGTTAAGGCGCGACTAAGAATTCTTGCCTTAGCCTATTCGGCTGCGCCTTCTACCCTGAACCTTCCCGTTTATACCAATTGGAATAGCACTTTTGATCTGAGCATTAACCTATTCGGAACTGCGAAGCCATCAACCATGGATGGAAAGAATGTTTTGAAAAAGTGTTTATTGTACAATAAACTCTTTCAAAAAGGTCAAAACTAGTACATAACTAACACTTTTACATAAGATCAAAACTAGTACTTAACACTTTTCAAAAAGGTCCAACCAACAAATTAGTGTTTTCAAAAAGGTCAAAACAAGAAATTGGTGTTTTCAAAAAGGTTAAAACTAGTAATTAACCTTTTTCAAAAAGGCCAACTCAAGAAATTGGTGTTTTCAAAAAGGTCAACCCAAGAAATCAGCGTTTTCAAAAAGTTCAAAACAAGATTTTGGTGTTTTCAAAAAGCTTGAAACTAGTAATTAACACTTTTAAAAAAGGTCAAAACAAGAAATTGGTGTTTTCAAAAAGCTTGAAACTATAGTAATTAAGACTTTTCAAAAAGGTCGAAGCAAGAAATTGGTGTTTTCAAAAAGCTTGAAACTAGTAATTACCACTTTTCAAAATGGTCAAACCAAGAAATTGGTGTTTTCAAAAAGGTTAGAACTAGTAATTGACACTTTTCAAAAAGGTCAAACCAAGAAATTGGTGTTTTCAAAAAGGCCAAAACAAGAAATTAGCGTTTTCAAAAAGGTCAAAACAATGAATTGGCGTTTTCAAAGAGATGTAATATTGGATGTAGGTATTACCGTTTTGAAAAGGTTAAAGCAGTAGCGTTCGTGTCAGAGCCATCTTGGCTGAGACTTTCTGCCTAATCCTATTTGACTGAGCCGTTACGTCTAAGGTTATTCGGCGTGTTTGCTAACGTGTTTCGACTGGAACGTTCCAACCTGAGCCTTCGGGCTTGAGCCTTTTAGGCATAACCTTTTCGCCTGATCGTTCCGGTCTGAGCCTTAGCCGAGTCTTCTGGCTCAAGCATTCCGGCCCAAGCCTTCCGGTCCGAGCTTTCCGACCCGAGCCTTCTTACATGAGCCTTTCAGGATAAGCATTCGGGTCCCAGCAACAAAAAATCTTGCCTTAGCCTATTCGGGTGCGCTTTTAGACATGAACCTTCCGGTAAGAGCAAGAGCGCTTTTGCCAGCCCCATCTTGGCGGAGTCTTCGGGCTTAATAGTACTCCAAGCTTAGCCCTTCCGTTCTGGGCCTTATAGAGTGAGCCTTCTGGCGCGGCGTAATCCTTTTGGCCTGCGCTTTTTTACTTGAGCCTCCTGCTCTGTGTTGCCTAAGTAGGCGCGTCAGAGCCTCACCGCTTAAGCCCTCCGATTTTCTGACAAAAGCAATATAGAAATATTATCTAGCCTTCAGTCTTCTGGACTAAGCCTTCCGACCTAAGATTTCCGGCCTGAACATTCCGACATGAGCTTTCAATTCTGAGCCTTCTGGCATATGCCTGTCCAACTAGGCCTTCCAACGTGGCCTCCCGGACTGGGCTATTCGTCCCAGGCCTATTGGCCTACTCCTTCGGCCTGCGCCTTACACCCAGAGCATTGTGGCGTGAGCATCTTCTCTGGTACTTCCGGCCCGAACTCTCAGGCCTGAGCCTTCATGTCTGCATGAGCCTTCGGGCCTGGGGTTCCTTGCCTGAACCACATTTATTGAACCTTCTTGCATATGACTACTCGCTTATACGTTCCAGCCTGTGCCTTCCGGCATAGGGCTGCCGGATTGGACCTTCAGGACTGGAAATCCCGGACTGAACCTTTCGTCCCATGCCTTCCGGAGTACGCGTCCAGCCAGCTCCTCTGGCCTGCACCTTATAGCCTGAGCCTTGTGGCCTGAACCATCTGGCCTTGACCTTCCGGCCAGAGCCTTCAGGTCTAAACTTTTAGGCATGCACCATCAGGACGTTTGCCCTAATCCTGCTGCCCTGAGCCTTGTTGGCTAAGTCGGTGCGCCTGACCCATCCTGAGCCCTCTGGCAACTCTGGCTCGAGCCTTCTATCAAACATCACAAGCCATCTACACAAAAAATAGTGACCTCGGTCTTCCTGCGTTTGTCTTCTGAGCTGAGCCTTCTGACATGTGACTTCTGGAATACGCCTATCTGCCTGAGCTTTCTGGCGTGACCAATTCAATCTGATCCTCCTTGCCTTGGACTTCTGGTCTAAGCGTGCTCGCCTGAGACTTCTAGCCCGAGCGAAGTTTTCTACATGCAGATGCATCTAAGCATTTATCTACATAATGAACTGGTCTGTCTTTTAAAGCGTAAGTAGGTAGATAGGCATTTTTAGGTTTGTTTTCATCATTCAATAACTTTTCGTTCTGTGCCTAAGGAGCTCAATCGGTAAAGGAAATGGTACCTAATACCTAAATACAGAATTCAGATAGGAGGGCCTCCGATACTTAATGTTATTTGATACGTAAATATTCTTACTATACAAATCACGTACCTAAGGAATACAATTTTTCCTTATTTTTATTATTTAATTTTAAGGAAATTGTATAGGTATACATAGTTTTAGTTCATTATTCATTATTATTCACTACTACTAGATAAGCAAATTCAACTTTGTGTGCACTTTCTAAATTTCCTCATTTGAACGGCAGTGCACGTTGTTATTGCATGAGCACCAGAGTTGCGGAGTGCTGACTAGCACATTCGCCTTCTACCATTTACTTTCTTGAATGCCACAAGGAACTTGTTCTTTGTAATCAACACATGACCTCCAGAACGAGGACAACATTTGCTATACTTTATTCCTTATAAACCAGCACAGCCTGCACTGCCAATAATTGAATGTATTTTACACATATTCCATTTATTCCACAATACTCATTTTTACTTATTATGTTACTCGACTGGTCTTTCAACCTACTTCACATTCACACTAAAAGAATAAACTCACTTCTACTTTAACTCGCAAACCAACACCACTGCCTTGCGCCTATGCTTCATTATTGCATTTGGATTCGCGCTTACCATTTTGCATACACACATACTTGCCCTCATCAACCTCAGTTCCATCGAAGAACATCATGGCTCCCCGTGTTTCGAATCCCGGGCATTAACGTTTCCCGTGTATTGCAATTCGGCCCTGCATACTGGCGTATTTGGACGTTTTTCTTCCCTTTGGCAGGCTTCGGGTCGTGTGTATTACCCGTATTGTGTGCCTGTCGTGCTATACTCACCGAATTTACACAGCCCGTCCATTACGAGCAGTGTTGCCTCCGTGGGTGTTCCCGAAGTTAGTGCAGCGCAGTTTAAGTAGTGGTCAAAAAACGTTACTAAATTGACATAAACACTCAATTTTGTGTTGTGAACATTTTCTATGTCTGTGTACAAAAACTGATTAGTGACATAGCTCGTGCAGCAGTCTCCATGCTACGACGTGTCCCCTTCATTGTACATACCTAGGTACTACATAGTACCACTTTCAATTCACACCAAAAGTCTCGCACCGGCGTGCATTTATTGCGGCGGTGTAAGGTGACCTATCGCCACCATATTTACGACCGAGGTCCGAGGACGTCAGACGCACTGCCATCAATCCAGGCGTCGTTCCCCAGCCAAGGAGTGGATTTATCAAGGCGCAGCCTTCTCGATGTACACATGGTTGCAGCCTCATTGAGAAACCACCGTCTTTCGAATTTTTTTTGACGTAATTAAAAGGGCAGGTTTGCCGTGATTCAGGTACGAAATCTATTCCTTACCTTATGGCATGTCAGGGCACCACCTCATAGGAATCACACATCCATTACGTCTAGATAGGGAATTCAGATTATTTCTTTCACATAGGTAGATTGATAGCGTTCAACTACTCGCCATAATTTCAAAGGAGAGTTAGAATTTTTTCCTTCTTCGTTCAACGTCGCATCACTGGACGTACGAAGAGCCACAAGAAAACTCGTCTAATTTAACAGCAACCCTGACGCAGTGCAACTTCAACACTAGTGTCCCCGTATTAGATTCTCTGCCGGAAACCTCTACAAGCTCCAGGATAGCAGTTACGGCTACGGTGCCGAGAACTAGACGGTGCTAGGCTAGTTGCTACCTTCGCTGTCAAGTAGGGAATTTCATCACATTCACCACCGCGAATTAACCTATTCTATTTATTTACGACCTTCATCATGAAGTATGACCAATCGGGGTGATGCATCCCAACCACGTCGTCATTTAAGAAGCAATACCGATTTTACGAAAGAGCGCTCACCGCGAGTAGCTCCAGCGATAGAATACAAGTCGAAGGCCCGGTCCCGATCCAATTCTGACACAGAACAAGTTGGTGCTGGCTCCAGTAAAGGTTCTCCAGTACAGCCTAGTACAACAATCGTACGTCCGACGGGACGGCGGACTTCGACGGCCAGCGTCCACAGCCGAAATTTGGCATTACATGATTCCTTCGTACTCTCAACGAGACAGGATTTCAACCTTGAATTTGCAGCCTCACCATATACTAATTCCCGAGCCGAACGACATATTCAACAGCTCTTTAATACACAATTACCCGACGAATTACGGGCTATCGATCACCGGGTTGAATTCATACAATTCTGGGAGCTATTCCTCGAGCAGCAGGAAGCAAGTGGGGAGAATTTAAACATTTCGTTTTATACTTTCGATTCTCCAGCAACAAAAGCTACAACTTCCCGCAGTTCCAGAGGAGGTGCACCAGCGGATTCTGGCTTCGGATCTACTCGAGGCACTGCCTCCGTGTTTCCTTGTTTTGAGACAACTTCCGCGGAAGGAAGCGACAACTCGGGCTCGGATCTAGACGAAACACTAGAACATCCGAACCCCGATGATAACATTGGAGATCACAGTACCTTAGAAAGCGTTCCTTCACAAGAAGAGGAAACTTTCCAATCCTTCTCGAACCAGCCGGACGACACCGACGTTGAGACAACAGGCTCGGGATTTGGTGACACCGCTCAACCACCACCGAAATTTTCTGCTCCGGAGGATACTGACGTTAACGGTACTCCAAATCCACCGCCATCTCCTCCACCTCCTCCTCCCCCTCCCCCCCCTCCTCCACCTCCTCCTCCACCACCTCCGGCGCAAAAACCCCAGCAACCCGCTGGGGGCCAGGCACCTACGCCTCCCCAGCCGCCACCACCACCCCCACCACTTCCCACGCACGAACAATTAAATCCGAATACAGCCAGAGCCAAAATCATGGCGCAATTAGACCATATAAATCGGCA
>JAQFZC010008316.1:0-10298 GCA_034695205.1 Dicyrtoma fusca | reverse complement strand
CCTCTTATTTAGAAAATCGTTGTTTTTAGCAAGTTATCGCAGATGGACTTAACTGGTTTTGCCAAAAAACTCTTCAGTTTCAAGTAGAATATAGGGAAGGCAGGAGCAAAATCACATACACATGTAGGGCTGTGTAGGAAGGCACATGTTTTGCGCACCTTTGTTTCAAAGTACCTACCGGCATCATTTGCTTCTGTCTCGGAATTTTTATACAAGTTAGGATTGACCTTGTAGGTTTGAATATAATTGGGATTTAAATGAAAATATGGTTCAAAGTTTGCAGATTTCATAGATTTTACGTGTGAAATAATTGTTTTTTCTTTTTTTCTCTCTGTGTGTAATCAAGTCCTCAAATGCTATTAGTTTGGATGGTTTCCACAATCCTTTTTAACATCGTACGGTTTGCCGCTTTTAGAGAAGCTTATTCGATCAAGTATCACCCAGTGGGTTCTCGATCGTATTATTATAATGGTTGCCGTGGTAGTCAATTTTGCTGTTTTTGGAAGCATCTTTGCATTTATCTACTGAATCTACAAGTACAGAAATAAGCTGCTGGCAGTGTAAAATAAGGCGTACAGGAATGCGGCCGTTGCTTCTAATTTGACGGAACTTGTGGCCCGTTACAGCACAGTGTTCAAACGGAAATAGCGGCGGCGGCGGCCTTGAAAGAGGAGGGGGCGGACACAGAAAATCTATAACATAATTCTAATTATCTTAATAACAAATATTTAATTTATAGAATTGAAAATCTGAATTCTGGAACGAAAGCTTGAATGATTTTTGCGAATTTTATAGTAATTTAATTTCCGAGCGTAGTTAGTAGGTTGAAATTTGGACTTGGATTTCAGGCTGATTTAGCTGATTAAATAAAATTTAGTATGTGAACGACTATTTAGAAATTCTACAGAAACAAAGGATCACACAAGACGGAAAGTCAATGAAATTACAAAGTGTTGTTTCACAAAAAAATGTAAAGTGAATTGTCTGGAATAATTTAAAGCGATATAAATCACACATGAGATGATCATTAGCCACATGATGAATTCCACATCTTTTGTGTGTGTGTAGCGAACGAAAAAGACTAAAATCCCACTTTATCCCCCAATTTTTGTTTATCTTTTGTTTAGTAATCTATTAAATTACTAATTTCATAGTTTGTAGAAGTATGTAATAATTAGGTAACCGAGGGAGAGTAAGTTATGTGTTTGAAGCTGAATAGGCTTAACCCAGTTGTAAAAAACCAATACGAGGGGAGAAAGAACATAAGGGATCATTAAAAACTCTTCTAGTAGAAATTATGTGGGTGGCGAAAGCCAAGTTTGATATTTTCATTGCAGAGTGGGACAAGACAGCCTAAATAATGCATTGGCCAAGATTTCAAAGTATCTGTGAGCGATTTTATTATCATCATCGTTTAAGAAAAGAGTTCGTATTGTGGTAGCCGAAATCTCTCGTGACATCCATCAGTTCAAGAGAAGAATCCCAAACCGGAAGTGATTAATCTATCCCAGGACTTCAGGAAACTTCAGGCCCAAACGAAAATAAGGAATAATGTATCCCATAAAATAATTTGACTGTATGATACCGGAAACGAAATTACCTTAAACTTAAATAGCGAATAGTTTGTAATCAAACCTGTACAAATGTTTAGGTGTGTTGTCAAAGTATTACCTGGTCTATGACGGCGGAACGGGCTGCAAAATAAACAAATTCCTGTTCATTTAAAAACGAACGCTATTTCCTGATCAAAGCTACTAATTTTAGTAATGGAGAATTTGTATTCTAAGATAACCCAAAAATTATTTGGCACACGTGTAATTACAAATTGTATGTAGGTGCTCGCAGAAGTCATACAAAAATTAACTCGCGGAAGTAATTTTGTAATATTCCAGGAACCTCTCATTTGTCACCATGAGCATATGGAACAACTATTTGAAGAAGGTATCGAACCTCTTGATTGCATAATGCGATAGGTTCAATAAATAATTGAGCAATAATAAAACCAATATCAAATTATCGCTCACTTCTTTCCAATTGTTAGTGCCTGTTTGCTCTACAAAGCAGTCAGTCAAATATCAGACAAAGTAATAACCGCTTTGCCTAACCATATCTACCGCTCTGTCCAAGTTTTGTAAAGAATTTAGTAAAATCTTTGAAAACGAATAGAAGCGCGTTTGTTTTTATATCTGTGAAAGCTGAAAACAAAATGCTAACGAAAGAGGAATTCAAATTTCCTCTTAAAGTATTCTACTACTTGTCAAAACTGAATATAATGCCTTTTGATCTTGATATAGGCTCAGCCCAAATAAGAGCGCACAAAAATAATTCTTTGCGTAAACGCGGCTGGTTCGTTGGTCTTGTGATTGCCAATATGGTCTTATTGCACCAGATTGCTAAAACGATGCAAGCACTGCTATTTTTAAACGGAATTGCTCCTCAACATATTCCTATTCAAGTTCTTTCTGTTTTGGGGTTTAGCGTGTGCATGACCTTCACCACTGGTTTCTTTTGTCGATGGCCAGAAGTGACTACTGAACTATTCAATCAACTCTTCAGGCCACCAGTTAACCCAATAATTGGTAAGCAAATATAAGCTTAATTACTGCATTTGAAGAATCAAAAAGTATGCAATATAACTAGTTTCCCTGTTTTTTCTTTCAGGCGTCAAAAAGCCTTTACAGTCATTTGAGGATCAAACGCAAAGGACGTTCCTTCAATTGTCTAAAACAGAGATGGTAATTGTAATTTACCCATACCCGTGTATTTTTGTAATACTGTCACCAATAATTATTTTCCTGTACGACCCAACGATAAATTTCATCCTCTACTCATCTATTCCGACAGATTACAAAAACGGCTTAACGTTTTCATTAGTGTTTTCTACGGAATGTTGCTCATTTTTATTAATTGGTTGCAATGCCGCATTTGGCGTCAATCTGGTGACACTTTTCTGCATGAAAACACACTTTAACATCTCCGGGCTGTTAAAAATAATACAGACTATAGATGCAGAGAAAATACAAAAGAAGGGTTTTTTAAAAGTAAGTTTGTACCGAGTGTACAAGGAATGCCGGAAAATTGAATTGTCAGTCCAGTGTTTTAATATGTGTGCTAGTTACAATATCTTTGCTTTTAAGATTGCTTGCATTGCATTGTCCATCGTGTGTACTGTGTACGTTATTAAATGCCCAACGCTTAATTTATTCATGACAGTTTTAGCGTTTGAGATGGTAGTTACTATAGTGTGCATGTACGTGGCAATGTTTGACAAGGCTTTTGATATACCTGAAAAAATAAAAATAATTAAAACGCAAGTGCAGTTTTTGACTTTGCACGGACTAAGTGTGAATGAAAAAAAGTTTTTTAGGCGACTAATGACTTCAGTTAGGAATGTAGGGGTGAGACAAGGTGATTTTAGAACCATGGAAAGGGAATCCACACCTTTGTTCATTGGTTTTATTATTCAAAATATAACAAGCGTTTTAGTCTACTTGCGAAAATAGTAAATATGCCAGGGTTGTAGAAGTGCAAGAACTAGTTAGAAATTCGTGAATAGTTTAGGAAACGTGGTCGACCATTAAGGTCGTTGTTGTGAACACATTTAATTGAATTTAATAAGGTTCGTACGTTTAGTTAATCCCTTGGCTACAAGCACTAAAGTTGCCCGAATCATTGTATTATTAGTAATGTTAGTTAGATTAAAAGATCAATCCAAACTGTTTCCAATAATTGTTGTAATAAATTTGAAAATACCGTCTGAAAAATAATGCTAATAAGTTAAAAGAGTCACTGCAATACTAGAGACATCCCGGTTAATCGAAAATCGTAAACCGTCAAAATTAAAATTGGAAATTGGAACCATTGCGCAATGAATTGTAGACAGCAGACAGACACTACAGACACAGACTAATTCAAAAATTATAAAAGAAAGTAATTGACAGTAAAATAGTAGTATTTACATTTAGAAAAAGATGGGATGTGGGAGGGGAACGCTCTGCTGTGGGTCAGAAAGACTTTGTACAGAACAAATCCCAATAGCACTTGCGGTAAGTACATTACAGTATTACACCTACATTGAAACCTTTTCGAAAAACAGAATACAATTATTTGCACAAAATAATTTTACAAAAATCAACTATTCTCCCTTAAAATCGCTCGTTCTCTGATTCCTTTCAGTTGTATGGCTTTTATAAAGTTGTTTTTGCAGTCTTTGACATCACAACCGAAACATTTATGCAAGGTGGGTCCGAGTAATATTTCAATTTTACGTTTTTGCCTCGTTTCAAAATGTTTTTTTTTATTTCCTGCCATTGAAATACCTACAATTTTACTTCGTTTTCATTCAAAAGGTCAATTTATAAAAACACCTGATATTGTTATGGCCTACGAAGTAGCTACTGGCATCATTACCTTCTGCCATGGAATGTTTCTACGAGTTGGCATTGCCCATGTAAGTTTTATTAAAAACAGGACTTAAATGAAAACATTGTCACAAGTTTGCCAATTTCATTAATTTTTTACGCGTAAAATAATTCTTTTTTGATTTTTTTCCCCTTTGTTCAGGCAAGTCCGCGACTGCTAGTAGTTTGGATGGTTTCGACATTTATTTTTAATATTGGATGGTTTACCGCTTTTATGAAACTGTTTATAGTTCATTCAATTAG
Source organism: Dicyrtoma fusca (assembly GCA_034695205.1). NCBI lineage: Eukaryota > Metazoa > Arthropoda > Collembola > Symphypleona > Dicyrtomidae > Dicyrtoma > Dicyrtoma fusca. The sequence goes on along the minus strand of JAQFZC010008316.1, from coordinate 5,634 downwards.
CTATAACTTTACGAATACTTTAGCGAATTATCAGAATGGGATTGGCGTGACATTCAATGCGATTGTTTTTGGAAGCATATTTGTATTTATTTACTGGATCTACAAGTATAGAAATGAGCTCCTGGAGTTGCAAAAAGAGGCGGACAGGATTGCGGCCGTTTATTATAACTTAACGGATCCTGAAGTTCCCCGTTCACAGCACCATGTTCAAACGGCAACAATGGCCAAGGCCTAGAAAGATCAGGAGAAGGCCCCACAAGATCATTTATAATTTATTATGATAAATATATAAATTTAGGTAACTATGTTAAATTACGAATCTGAATTCCGGAACGGAAACTGAAAGGATTTCTGCGAATTGCATAGTGATTGTATTATTGCTGCTGTGTACTATTTTAAATTTTAAAAGGAAGAATGGAAATGATATAATATAAAATAGTTTTTTCATCTAGAGTTTATTAGAAACATCATTTAATTTGAATGTGTTCATTCTAGTTTTTCAAATCATTCAGTCTTCCAAACAGTAATACCGTTTCGACAGATTGTGTATGAGTACCTTGCTAGCAGCTAGCAATAAAAATTTGCACTTGTGTCATGAAGTGACAATTAACACGCTTCTGCCTTTACAATAAAAAAGAATCTATAAGTTGTAAAGTGCTTAGCGTAAAGCCATTTGGCAACTTGTTAAAACTTGTAAAAAATCAAATAATGAATACTGAAAGCAACTTGAAGTACTTTTCGAAATTTTCAATTATATATTTAATAAAACTGAGCAAATAGTTGTTAATAATTTAATAATCTTATCTGAAGCACCGCAACACAAAGCTTGAATCTTAAAAAGCCTTCAAGTAACTACCAACATTAGGCGTGCTTAACGATCCTCGTTATTCCTTGCTTTAGTTATCTGCTCCTGGATGATGGACAATTAGTCCAAAGTCCAAATAAAGCTACAAAGTTTTAGCTTTCAATTCAGTTGTAGCTTGTAGGTGACCGACTGCAGTTATTTTAAATAAAACACGTTCCCTACAAAATACGAAATGAATTCAAAGTGTGCCATTGTTTCATTATTTGTTTTTCTGCAAAATATATTTTACAGCTTTGGGCACATTTCCCTTAGAGAAGGCGTAGATCCTTCGAGACCAAACGTAAAAAATATCCTATCCCCAATGAAAGCCTGCCATATACTTATAATCGGAGCAGACAGATGGGAATGGTTTGTAGGGGAAAGAACCGAGGAAATGTTGAGCTATTTATACAGCGAGTCCCCACCAGCATCTATACGAGTCCACGAATTCACATGGTACAGATATATCAACGAAACCCTCTCATCAGCTCAATTACGCCCCCTAGTTGTAAAGCTCAGTGAGAACTGCTTTGTTCACATCGCCATTCCATCCAACGTTATGTACGGCGGAAGATGGCGCCATTTAAATCAGCTTTTCGTAAGGGACTCCACCCTTGGCATGTCTCAAGTGAGTATTCAACAAGACCTCTTTGTGCACATTCTGGACACAAATGCTCAGAATAGGATTGACCTTTTTTCGGGCTATTGGTCTGCATTGCCCCTAAACTATCTTGTACTGTCCTATTCGAAACAACATTTTGACACGTATTCGTCCCACGTCGAGGTTAAGCGGTTTCAAATGCGATGTGATCTATACGATTTTGAATTCTGTCATTTGCTTGTAACCGAGGACGAGGAGCCATTTCACTGGACATCGTACAAACAGATTCTAACGTATTTCAAAAGCAAACGAAGAAATTTTAATGGGACACCAGTGGGTGTGAATTATGGGCAAAAAAGTAACATTCCGCGATACTTGCATGCATACTACTTTAACCTATTCAGACACATGGAGATGAGAACAATACGTCTACAAAAATTCCAAATGTATTTTCCGTTTGTGAAACTTCACCTTATCCTTGCAGACCACTTGAACTACACGATGGAGCCATTGTCTGACCTTGAGGCTCATAAATTGGATGTCGGTAACCTTGCGGGTATTGTTTATACCACGTGGTTGGTCAACACCTATTCCCAGAATAGGCCAACCGTCTTGACGAGCATGTCAAAGCAGTTTGTGATTTACACTACAAATTCAGCGATGGACGTCCCACCCTCTTTCATGGATTTTGTGGCGCCATTTCAAGTCAGAGTCTGGGTCGTGTCATTGATTACAACGGTTTGCATTGCACTTGTATTTAAACAAGGATTACGTATAAGTATTGTTCCGTCCATTGTAATGACGGTATTGCCCCTCATAGGACAAGGCTCAACCTCATCGGGGTCAAGGTCAAGGTCAGCTGCTATGCAATTGCATGGATGCAGACTGGTCTATTCTGTTTGGCTACTTTCGTCATTTCTGACTGTAAATGTGTTTTTGTCAAAACTGCAGAGTTTCATTGTCGTACCCTCCACCACAGAAACAAGGATGTCCTTTCATGATTTAATGAGAGAAGAGTATGTGGTAGCCATTGGAGAGCACAACCATGCCGTTTTTACTTCAAAGTTGTCTGTATTGCAGACATTTTCGAAATTGACTTCAGACACCCATCAGAAAGTTATTGAAAGGCATCATGAACTGATTAATAAATCAGCAATCATCACTCCAAACTCTGCGCATAATATGAGACGAACATTCACTTTCGGAAAATCAGCGGCACTCATGGACTCGTCCACCGTCCAGCTATACCGTCGACTACTACCAAAGATTTTTCAGAGAAATTTTCACGTGGCAAAGGACGAGTTCTTTGTGAGTCAGCTGTCTTGGATGCTGCGATTGTCTAATGTGGACATTCCTCTCAAGGTCGTAAATGATATTATAGCATCAGGGATCTTTAAATACATGTGGGATACGGTCACGGGTCTGTTACATAGAATGCAAACGGAAAAGCTTCAAATTTTGTTCAAGGACGAACCAGAAGGAAGTCGCTTAGACACGTTTTTACGGAGGAAAGTGCCTCCGCCGGAGTATGTGGTCAAGCTAGACGACTCCCTCATTAAAGGGGGGATGTACGTCTTCTTAATTGGAAGTGGAATTGCTATAGTAAGATTTGTGTGGGAGGTCTTTTTTTGGACGGCTTCAGCTGTGCTGGGCACAATTGTTTTATTGGTTTATTCAAAATTAGACTTAAATTATTTGCTTGTAATATGATGGTGTAACTTAAATCCACGGATAGTAATACCTATAAACAATAAATCGGTTGTCCTAATTTCAACCTGTGAAATACTTTCATACAGCTCAACAACTAAGCTTAACTAAAAACATGTGAATAGGTTGTTTCCATACCACGTTAAGCCCATTTTGGGGCATACTGCGATAATTACTACACATTATAAGTTTTGGATTGGGAGTAGAATGAATGTTTGTATTGTTTTCAAAAATTTAATTAACATGAGTAAAACAAATTGAAAAAAAGTCGTTTTGTGACAAAGCACGTTGAGTCTATCTTGTATGAAGTTAAGCCCAACAACCAATTGCAGCTAGGGTATATTATAGACGCGGGATATTTAAAGTTCTTGGCGGTCAGTGCTTAGTCTCTGTAGACAAAACAGAGCCATATTACTGTTACTTATTCATGGCAATAAGCTAACAAAGAAGTACAGGAACTAAAATATATTATTATTTACGTAATTACAACTTCTAGTTTTACTAATTTTGGATATAATGGAGTTTCTTGAACCAGTTACTCTAAATAGGGAAAATCCACGAAAAAGAAAACTTCAACCACGAAATTGGAGTAAAAACATTTAAAAAAATAAACGGAACAGTGGGGAGGGAAAAGTTCCAATTGTTAACTGTGGTCACATTACTTCTTCAAAAAAATGTGAATCATCAAAGTCGTGGCCAGAACAAATCATTCTAGTGTTTAAGCACTTCTATAAAGAAATTAATTAGGACTAAATAAATCCCATGATTCCGAAACTTATATATTTTGTTTTTCTGTGTTGTGCTGTTTTAAAAAGTCGTCAGGTCATATCGGGTCAAGTCAAGTCAAGTCATACCATTTGGGGTCATATAACCACGCTATTACTGAATTATTACAAGATATTATTATGTTGTTCACTTTGCATCCATGTTTCCTTTTTTGCGACCTTATTAATTCATTCTCACCTACTTGTAGGGGTTCATGGCAAAAAACGAAATGAATCCAATATTTTATTAGGCAGTTTGCGCACTTTACACAAAATAATTTCCGTAATACGTTAGACGTAGGATATATTTTTTTACGGTCTAAAAACTTGCGTTTGGTTATAACGTATGATAGTTTGCGCATTTCTATTAGCAACGTAAAAGTTGTTGATAATCTTAAATCAACAAGTTTTAAATTGTATCATCGGTATCCATGGTAATTACTGGCGTTGGTTGTTTTGCGTAACGCAAAACCATGAACGTTGCCGTAAAATATAACGTACCTACGCAATTAATTTGTTGGACCCGTAAGATTTACTTTTTACGTAAAGTGGGCGGAGCTTCCGTTAAGTTATTTTTACGTGAATATTCTTCCGTTTTGCGTTTACGGAACCAATTTTACGTGAATTGCGCAAACTGCCTATTATTATTTTTTTAAATACCTACCTAGGTAAATAACGTTCAATTATCTTAAATAGTTTAAAATATGGATATGTATGATGTTTTCTTAACATTGTAAGACTTTTTTGCAAAAAATATAAATTGACCTTGTCAGGTCAACGTCATAATAACAACTGTTTGGGTCGTACACATGACTTTAATGGTCGTTTATGCATATTTGGACATTTAGCGCGAATTTTTACAGAATATTAATCACGTTTTTTGTCAACGCACGTTAAGTCCAATTATTCATTTTTTGAAAAACGATGACCCGTGTGACCTTTAGATTTTTGAAACTTTGCATTCACAACCGCCACTACCCTAATAACTCACAGTAGTTATAGCTTTGTTTAACAATTTACGTGAACGAACATATTTACATTTTTATATATCCTGTAAAGTAGAAAAAATGGACTTAACGTGCTTTGGAAACAAAAACTATTCATTTATGTATAATATACAGATTTTAAGAAGATTCTTTTGAATTGGCACTCAATAATAGCCTTACATTTAGTTAATTCCTAGGCTACAAGCACTAAGGTTGTCTAAAACATTGTATTATTAGTAATGTTAGTTTGTTTAAGTTTAAAAGATCCATCCAAATAGTGTCCAATAATTTTCAAGAAAATACTGTCCGAAAAATAATGTTAATCCATATTTTTAAAAAAGTACTGCAATACTAGACTTTAAAGTTAATCAAAACCCGCTAAAATTATAATAACATTTTGAAAAATTGTGCTATACACTGCGCTGAAGACTGAAGACCATTAAGACTTTAAAAATTAGACAGTAATTCACAGTAATGCAGAAGTTGAAGTACCTACTTATTACGTTTAGTAAAGAGTAAAGATGGGTCGTGGGAGGGGAACGTTCTGCTGCGGGTCAGAAAGACTTTGGCCAGAAAAAATACCACTAGTACTTGCGGTAAGTACATTACACAGTTTAGCACCTTTTCAGAAAACAAAAAACAATATTTACAAAAATCAAGTATTCTCTGATTCCTTACAGTTGTATGGCCTTTACGTAATTTTTTCTGGAGTTTTTGATATTTCGATCACAA
>JAQFZC010008315.1:0-10298 GCA_034695205.1 Dicyrtoma fusca | reverse complement strand
AGCGGTCTAGTATTTGACCTCAGAACTCCCATGTTAAAATCCCATAAGGCGCACATTCCCCTATCCACTAACTAACTAGCATGGTGGAATTAGATTTTGTAAAATGCATGAAATCCTATACATTCCCATACGTGATATGTCAGACAGTACAATACAATGGACCTGGCCACAGTTCTGTTGGAAATAAGCCCTTGATTCATAACATCGATTCATCTTGAATCTATCAAGAATTTCGTTGTACGGGTAGTAAGAATAATTTGTAGTGACAGGAACAATGGCTTATTTCATCCTTTCCAGAAGTTTTAACTGCTTTCTCTCTCTCTCTTTCTCGCTTTCTCCGCGTCAAACTTGTAGAATGGTGCTTGGGCTAAAAGAGGAAGTTGTACTGCATTTGTGATTCATCTCCAAGCTCAATTGCAGAATCATAAAAGGAAATATAGGTAGGTTTGTACGACGACGATAAAAAAATATTTTTGTGACCACGATCCACACGAGTGCGAGTGGAGCGTATCGGTGAATCAGCGTATTTTCACGTAATAAAACTTAGTTGCACAAAACTTCCATAGGTCTATTGTCACTTCTTCCATTCTTCTCTGTACGCTCAGTCACAAAAACCTAAAGGCCAGCCCACACCTTCCTATTTACAATTTACATTTACACTCTTTCCCAGTTCATAAGATGCATATGGGCATATGGAGGTCTATGGATAAGTTACAGCGTGTGTTTGAAATTACGATTTCGTCGAGTCATGGATTGCTTGGGATGGAAATCCCATGGGTGGGCAGCTAATTGAGACGCAGAGATTTCCCTTTTTACACGAGGATACCTTGTCTATAATGTACCTTGGTTAGGTATTTACAAATATATTGTGGGTGAGGAAGCATTGTGGGATAAGTCCCCTCTAATTAGCATCTTGACGCAAGTCCCAACAGTCGACTTTTTACCAGTCCTTACAAAAGGTGTAAATGCACTATTTATGCTGTTTCAAAATAAAATAATAAAAGTGGTTTCTGAACTGCTTAAAAACTGTTATTTAAATGTTTTCGAAATGTGTAAAAGTGGTATTTTCCCTTTGTGACAGTAACTCCAAATGGATTTTTACGTCTTTTGAAATCACATAGATAAGACCAACATTGTTAGGACTGAGGTCAAAAAGACATCAGTGGGATTTGAACTTGCGTCAGAATACTTTTAAACCGAGACTGGACATACGCCACAATGCTTCTTTATCCACGGTATGCATACATGTATAACTGTATATGCTTCATACACTGGACGTGCATCGCCTGGCTAGGGATTTCTCAATGAACAAGAGTTACTTAGAAATCTGATTGCATCACAAGAGCAACTGTAACCAATTCCAGTCAAGCTATTGCCCATACCACGTTCTGCACTGTTACTTTCTCTCTGTCTCTCTCCATCCCATTATCAGTCGTAGAGTAGGAACTATCGTTCCAACTCTAATTGTATACCTCTGAGCTGGTGTGTGTGGGCTTGATTGATTCGTTAAAAAGCACTAGGAAAGCAATCTATTTTGTTTATTGCAATCAACGTGCTCACCTAGACTCCAAACGTAAACATTTTAGGCAGAATTCCCCCAAGAGGATTCCCAATGCAAATGAAACAATCTTGGTTTACATACTAATTATTTCTGCTGGAATGGGACTCCAGACACTAAAAGTATCGCCTAGACTCAATAAACTACAGGCTTTTTTTACATTTTCACCCAAAATGAGACGCCAATTAGGTTAATGCTAACTAAAATTCAATTTACTAAATTTGTTTGAGTCTGCTGGTGATGCTACTACTATTCTGTGTACTACTGTGCTGTGATGGTAGTAGTAACCCAGCCGTCAACAACACTTGTCGGTGAACCAAATAGGAAAAAGCATTTTAACAAAAGAAGTTGTTTTTGGTCCCGTTCAATCGATTCCATGTTTACATAAAATATCGAATTGAAACGAAGTTACGCCGGACTGTACGCTAATGGGTCCAGGATGTTCCTTTAGGCGGGGCAGTTGTGATAAAATCCAGATTTGACATGTTCCAGGAAGGTGAATGCTGAGAGCTCACGTTAGTTTTTCGCAGAGTTTAATATCCAGTTAACCCCCCGCGTGGGATCATGGGAGAGATTGCTTAATTCTTCGCTCGTCGCTGTTTTAATGCAGGGACATGGTGCAAACACACACACATGTTCATCGGATCCCATTATCTCAAGTCCCAAAATCCCAAATAACTGTATCAAGCACATGTAGTCCCTGTATCTCTATATTTTAGGGGGGAATTATTTTTTCCAGTATGGTGACACACGGTCACACACACGGTTAGTTTTCATTTTAATGCGGTGATCAACTCTTCTATTTATGTAGTGAGACACGATCCTACGGTCGGTAGACTGGTGCACATATCGCACATTAGGCATTGGTGGTGGTGAACAACTGCGAAACGGCAACTCCTATGTTGTAATTTGTTTGTGTACATTACGCAACTTTCACGTTTCATTCACATTCACATTATTTTTGACATAATAAATTCCCGTCGAAGCTCTTCTTTCCTTCCAGGCTGCCGCTGTCGGCGAGGGCAGCAATTTTCATTGAAGATATTGATGAAAATTTATAGCTTCGTCGGTCGTGTATTTGTTCGTTTGGGAGATAGACTTTCCCTTTGAGTCTCACCGCCCGCAATTCATTCATTTCATTTCGGCAAGAATGATAGCTCGTCAAACGGTACTGTAGTACCTCCATTAGCTCACACATATGACGACACCCTGTACGCCCTTTAAGCTGATTACCCCAGTAAAATTGTATACTATAGCGTTGGTAGGACCAATAGAACTCCGATTTGTTTCACACGGCTAATACAATTTGATTTTCAGTTTTAACTTGTCCAGTTCTACCTACGAGAAACTATAGCCATGGAAACTCCTGTATGCTATAGAGTATGAACAATATATAATTGACTAATTATGAGGTGATGTCTCAGGACTGCAATTGAACTCATTTAAGTGATGATTAGTGTTCTCACACTCCTCGTTAAATCCTGCAGTAAAAGTTACTACCTCCATAGCTCAAGGTACCTACCTTTGTAGGTACCTCGATCGCGATTCGTCAAGTTTGAATGCCGGGTAGTTAGGTGGATAGGGACTTCCAGCATACTTTCCCTTGCGTTTATGCCGTTTGTATCAACCTTTGACACGTGGTGCTGGGTTTTCCGACTACAGGTGCGCATATTTGATTATCTCCGGATACAGATTAAAGATTAGAGATAGACTTAGTTAGACTTGTAAATTCCAGGGTTCGAAGTTGGCCGTTCCTACATAATCATTTCCTTGGATACTTGTGGGAGTTTGTGGAATGGCTTTCATGGAATGGATGATGGGACGCGGAAAGGAAGTGGCAGGGTTTGCATGGGTTTTTCAAAAATCCATTTCACTTTACGGCTACTTTGTGAGTGGTGAGCTGAATTCACGTTTCAATGAATATCGACAGGAAGAGCGACTTGGTTGAGTGAAGTGATAGGAAAATGTCGCTCACTAATTGAATTGCTTGAGCCGATGAAAAGTTCTGCTCCGTAAAATTCTTCAGCTTTAGATTTAGAAGTTGGTTTGTGTCGGCAGACAGAAAGCCGTTGGTTGTTCTTCCAGCATGGACGGATAGATGCGTGTTGGGTACCTGGAGTCTATCTGCACTACTTACTACTCAAACACATTCCCACGACCACCAGTCACTGCATACCTTCAGACAGTCAAGTGTACACAAATAAATTAAATCGTGAACCTCTCGCCTCAGCGTTGCGTTCGCGTACTTCATACGTACATACTTGAGCCAGTTAGGACGCTACACAGACTGAAACCATGGCTACGTGCGTTCCATTCCATTCCAGCATTCCACGTATGAATAAGTAAGTTTACGCTCGTCCTCTGTACAGTAGTGCTTCTTAATACAAATTAGTTGCTCCTTTCACTATTCCTCATCTCACTGTAATTACTGGAAGTCCATTTGTAGTTTCACTATGATCCTCTACGCCACAGCAGAGGACGGCAGAGTGGAAAGACAGAGAGAGAGAGAGTCAGAGTTCAAGTCCACACAAGCGTGAATTAGTTGTCCTTGGAGTAATTTTGAAAATAGTAAAGAAGTGCCCTCATCGTTAGATACCCAAATTTCTTCCCATTTGCATAAATCAAATCTCCTGATGAGTCTGAGTTGCCTCTAAAAGTTTGCAATTTAAAAGTGCTCATGCGGTGGTGAAACACGATGTGTAATTCCCATTAGTTTACAGATATTTACTTAAATCCATCCAATATTATTTTTGAAAATATATGCAGTATGTAAGGTTTAGTATTTGTAGTACAAATAATCTCATTTATTTAGAATCCATAGTGGAGCATCCATCTCCAGCCTCCAGTAGCAAAATGTAAACTGGATGGAAAAATCCAGGAAATAAATTTCAGTCCTATCTGATTTAAATGTGAATGTGTGTATGTGCACTCAATTCCCTTTTCCCATCCATCTCTCCCAATGTGCACCTGTCCCTATATTTTGAACTAACTAGTCAGTTTTGGACATGTGGAGGGGAGGGTGGAGAGGCGTCCATTCATTCCATTTCGCTTTGCTTGCTCCTTCTGGATGGAGATCTACTCGAATTTTCCAAGACACAGAGTGGAATGTGAGTTGAGGTGAAACTTGGAAAAGAGGCTTGACAGCGCTGCTAGTGGAAAGTGTGTAGGAGGCTGTAAGACCAAACAAGACTAAAAGATTGCTCTAGTCTAATTTGGCTCGCGTCCTATTCATGCATCTTCCATGCGGTTGAAGTGAATCTTAGATCTGTCTGTATGCTCTAGTATCATTACATCTGGACTTAAGTAACAAAAATAAGAAATTATCTGAAGGGAGGCAAGTCAAGGCATTTCTTGTTTTTGAAAGTTGAACAACTTGTAACGTACATTTTATGTATGCATGTGTTTCAAAAATATTCCCAGTGCACGCAGTTAAAATGGTGATCAACGCAACGCACTGTAAATGCGTTTAGAAAGCGCAAAGCAAAATGGGATTTTATATACTTTTCAAAAGTAACTGAACAGATTTTATAATTTTCCCGATAAGGAGTTTTTAGAAGAGTACACAATCCATTCAAGGTGCTTGTACCGTTTCATGTTTCTGAAAAGGTTTGAAACGTTCTTTAGTACAGACTTTGAATAGATGCTAAAATTCATATCTGGGTAAACATTTTGTCAAATGTTTTGGATATGTATCACTTTGGTTCTCAAGTCACGATATATTCTTATAGAAGAGCTTTCCCTTGCGTCCGGACTATGCATGTAGAAAGAAATGAAAATCAGGGAAAACGAGAAACACTGTTTTTCAATTCAATTCGGTTCAGTTCAATTCCATTCAATTTCAAGTCAATTGAATGCTAAAGAAAATTCAGTGGTAAGGGCCCTCGTCTCATCAGTTCCTGTATAACTTTTATGTCAACATTTTTGCTTGGAAAACTTTCCGTTCAGTTCTTTCGTTTTCCCTTCAAATAGAATGACAGGCAGCGTACATTATATGACGTCACTAACCACTCTTTTAGAACTTTACTGGACAAAATGAAATACACAATGCATCCCATTAAGTGCTTTGATAATCTTGTTATTCCCAAGCTAAATATTTGTAAACAACTGTTACAATTTGCTCATTTCACAAGCGGGGATGCCTCGCCCTGGATTGGAATTTGGAATTCTGAAATTAGAAAGAAGACGCAGGGACCGTGTGTGCTGGGGATGGTAAACCAACAAAAAGGCATATCGTAATTACCATTTAATTTAATCCAGAGGGTATATATATATATATATACAATGTACTAAATCCTATGAAGACACATCTCTACCCGTCATACACATGACATCGATCGCTGTGCTGGACTTTTACACCTGTGAAATGTCTCTGCGCCATTGCTAATTGAGTGTGCAAGTCTAATGAGACTCTACCTTACTTTAATTTCCATTGGAATTTTCCTATGTTGCTCGCAACTAATTAAAAAAGGGAAAGTAGATACCTATACATATATAACATCAACTTCTCCACAAAAAATTTCATCATTAATCCGTGGGTGTATCAGCTCTCTCTGTCAGTACTGGTTCCTGTTTCCGTTCCATTGATCCTAATTAATTATAATAGAAGAAAGCCGTCGAAAATACAAAAGATCACTTGTAGAATTTAAGTGGTTGTATGATATCTTTACTAATTTCAAAGTAGCACAAAAGCAAAAGAGGATGGTTGGCTTTGATTTATGGGAATATGAGGGGCGGCTCTTGAGGTAGACAGGAAACTGTGTGGGTTGGCGGTGAGGTGAGGTAAAAATAAAAGTTCCACGGCAGCAGCCAAGACATTTGTATTGGCTCCTAGACATGGTGGACGGTGTAACATGGAGAGAGAGAGGCTGCGGGTAAAATCAGAGTCATTTATTTGGAATGTAAAGCAGCTCGAGCTTGTTCCATCCAGTTGTCCTAAATTAACATGGGATATGGAAGTACGGGGAATTGGATTTCGTAGACAAATAAATACTGCAAGGACTTGGTTATGTTTATGGGGGCAAATGTATGGATGGTGGATGGAGTTGCTGTGCTACCTTGCCTTGGTTTGGTCTGGGTTCCATACACAAGTGCAATTTCCTTCATGTGAATTTACTTGAAAGGCTCGAAAATATGTTTAAGGTGAGTTTCCCCCCAAGATGTTCATTATCTCTTCTTCTCCACATGCACAGCTGTAGAATCTTCCGCCTCTTCCTACGAACAAGCCATAAGCTAGCGAAATGTACGACGTAGTAAATTGGATTTAAGAAACATCGTCTTTCGTTTATTGTTTGTTGCATGTGTGTGGTAGAAGGACAGGGCTGACTTCTGGCAACAGATATACTCACTATAGCCAGGTGTATGTATATACCTATAGGCATAGACAGCCAGTAACCCGACAAGACGAATTTGTAAGTCGTAAGTGTGAGCTTGTGATGGGAGTGAGATGAGATGCGGAGAGACATGAATGACGTAAAACAGTACGGGAGAGAAATCTGTACACTCATGATTCAACCGGCATCCGTGGAGCAATCAACTTTCCAAAGTCAACTTTCCGACACATGGGCGGACATTTTAAAAATACTTTCTCCTAGATGAGACTTTCTCTCTCGACACATTCCGCCAACTTAAATGCGTGTACCTAGATTCACAAAATGTCTCTCAGCCTTATTCTTTATTACATGTCCCAGAGAAGCCCTGCACTCACTTACTCCTCCCGGCTTTCTCCATTCTTTTCCTCTAACGAATTCCTTCAGATGATCCCGTCCTCCTTTATGCATGGGCAAATGGGCTCGTGCATCTCCGAATGAAAGGTTTATTAGACATTAATGTTTGTCACGAATTCACAACAAAGATAAATTTCAACTTGGGCATTGTATTTTGTCAGTGTACGTACCCAAGATACAAGTAGCAGCTGCCTATCCAGGTCACACTTTCACTTTAACCTTCACCTTTCGAGTCTTAGCAGCCAGACACAGGGCAAAGGACATGACTGACAATGAGTGCTAAAAATCCCGAATATTTCATCAGTTTCATTTTGTATTTGAAATTCTCAGCTCTTAGCTACAAGGACTGTGGCACTTCATTTAATGTCGGTACTCTTTTACATCTACTACAGAAAAGAGTGGCAGTTGCTGTTTACTCTGCACTTTCAGAGCATCGGAAGTTGAAAGAAAATTGAAGCTATTTAGCATTTTACCTCGTACATTGATACATGGGACAATGGTTTGTTGCACTCTGTCTAGCCTAAAAATCCCATCCGGGATCCCTGAATAATTAAGTTTTTATGTTCCCATTCTCCTGCCTACCGGGGGAAATTTGCCAAGGCTGAAATATTTTGTAATTTTACTAATTTTAGCAAACAAGCTCCATGCTGCGGAGTGTAGGAAACAGATTTTCATGATTCAGTTTAGATTTTCTAATGTTTTTGTTCGTACTATTGTTGTATCGGAATTCGGAAGAGGATGAAGCAGTAGCTTCGCGGTTCCAGAGCTAAAGAGTCGTAATTTCGATGCTGATTACATGGTTGCTACTGGCAGAGAATGCAAGAGGACAAGAGGGAAGCTCCTATCTTGTTTCAATGTATTATCGCATCCATTTCATCTTCATGTAAATTCTCATCCTTTTATGAATCCAAGAGGGAGCACAATTTATTGGTGTCCACGAGGAATAGATAGACTGACTCAAAGGGTTCTACTAGGCTGGTTTTACATATTTGCAGGTACTCTTGCACCCCTCAGCATTTCAAACTAGGTACTTATAAATTCATATGCCAGCAACAGATAACCTACGTATCGTCCCTATATTTTAAAACCTGACATCCTTTCCCTTTTCCTCGATATTTCCATCGCATATTATGCGAAGCTCCAAAGTGCAAACCCAAATTCAGTTTAAAGCACTACAAGAACCTGCCAATATCGTTTATAAGAGATAAAGTCGAAATGGAAATACCCCTACCTACCAATATTTTATTTACACAATGCGCGCAAAAGGCCAACTAGAAGAGATATGAGAAAAAATACAAAAAATGTGACTTTGCTATTTGACTATTTGCTTATGACTTGACACATTTTCCCTTCAAATCGAATAGTTTAAAGCGAAAGAAATACCATGAAAAATAGAGCTCACGGCTCCGCCCGAGGAAGCTGCGGTAACATGTCCAAAGGATCAAACTGAAAATTTGCTTTCTCTTCTTTTTGTTTTTTTTGGGGAGTTGGAAATCGGAAATCATATGGGCACACATACATACATGCGCCTCAGCCAAATTCTTTGGGCTATAAATAAAATGAGCCACTGACAAAAAAAAGTAGAAATATCTCTTTTTTGTATTCCAAGGATTTCAAGGTAGATGCAAGTTGAAGACCAAATATGGGAAGGTGCGTCAAAAACATGAGAAGCATGTTAAGGAAACATGTTAGTTGAAAAAAAAACTTGGGAAGAAAGTGCAGCGGGAATATTTTTTTAGTGTGGCGATGCTGACAATGCAAGAGTTTACTATCTGTATAAATATAGGTACACTCATATGCACAAGTGAGTTTTTAAATGATGCTTTCTCTACTTTCTCTTCATGGGACAAAGCGAGGAAATCAAGCAAAGAAACTCGGTTTCACATGTATAGAAGCTTCCGGCTTAGTTAGTTGTTTGGTTCAACAAAGGAGAGCGACGGCTTGGTGTTTCCTCGTGGACATTGTGTGGGGAATGAAATACATAGCTCATGGGTGTTGTGACTTCCAATTCCTACACATGATAGCCTGTACACACTCCCATAGTAATTGTTATAATGCCACGTATGGCTATACTATACTGCTATATATGAGGTGGCTATACCTATATCAGCACTTACACTATCAACTCGTCCAAAATAATACCCGCAAATGATATAATCAGTAGATAGGTAGTATTTACCCACAGTGACTGCTTTAGCCATGCCCAGTACGTCATGACCCTATAGCTACACCCTTGTGTTGTTTACCACTTTTGGAATGAGGCAAGGAAGACACTCCTGAGTTTATTTGTAAATTGGAATTTCGAAATGAATATTCATTTTAATGTTTTTGAGTTGTTTGTGTTGGGAAGTTGTGGGAATCAACATTGTGTTTAGAGTTTAGACTGAGCCCACGTCTGAGCTAATTGTATAAGTAGCTCAAGAGCCAAAAACTATTGGAAATTAAATGCGTGAGCTTCACGCGCCCCTTCCGTACACAGGAGTGTCACAAAAATACCCATTAACAATTTAATATCTTTCCGAATTACAAATGTACTGAATAGCCCGGCCTGTATTTTGCTGAAAGTATAACTCCTGGGCTTTCCTTCAATCTATGTACCTACCTGTATTGTAATACCTGAGTAAGTAGAAGAATTTTGGACTTGGACCGTGAGCTGGGCAAATACAATATTTAATAAGGAGGACCGAACCATTTGCCCGGACCGTTTTAAAAAACAAAACACATTCAATTAGATCCAAGCACTTACTAAAATAATATGTATAAATAAAAAGCTACCTACTTCCGCATTTACCGTACCGTACATACATATGAGAAACGTATGGGCATTCCGCTGTAATATGAAGCAGAACTCAATAAATGATAAAAACACTAACACCCATGTCCTCTACGTATTACGCTGAGGGCTGAACACCTCTGCTAACGTCAGAATTGTTTAGTGGGCTATATGTATACACCGAAACCTATTCTAATGTAAACTAGCTACTGTATTACTTGGTAATAGAATGGTGAATATATTA